>APFE030778602.1:18339-42336 GCA_000404065.3 Pinus taeda | reverse complement strand
TTTTCTGAGGGAGACCTGTCAAGATGAACAATCAAATAGCATTGGATTATTTGAACGAGAGCAACCAACTCAATGGATCCAATCACTGTAATTGGAAATTTAAGTTGTAGATTATGTTGGAGGGGCAGAATGCATGTGCGATTGCAGCCAGTGATGCGTTGAAGCCAACCCTAGCTACAGGTGGAACAACAACAACAATCCAAGACCGGGAAAAGAGGGAGAATAAGGCAAAGGAGCTTCTCAAATTTCCTGTGAAAGATTGCATTATTCCCCACATTCGAGAATGTAAATCTGCAATAGACATCTGGTCAACTCCCAAAGACTTGTACGAGATCAAGAACACAAATCAACTACTGTTTCTAAAGAGAAGGATTCTCTCCATTAAAATGGAGGAGAATGAATCAGTAGCAATGGTCATCTCTCGTATCAATGAGTTTAAGAATAAGTTGGGTGACATATGCGAAACAATATGAGACACTGATTTGGTCACGAGTACCATGAATGGTATGACTAATGACTATCGGATGTTCACCATTGGGTTGAATGCGAGAGAGAAAACCCCCAAGTTTGAAGAATTGATAGGGATCCTAATGCAGGAGGAGGAAAGGCGGACGACCCTGAAACCATAGAGCTCAGATCTTACCCTAATGGCAAAGAAGAAGCCCTTCAAAGGAAAGAAAAATGCATCATGCAAAATCTGAGGAACCCCACAAAGAAAGCCACCTCCATATCAAGGTAAGTCTTCAAACAAAAGTGATTCAGGACCAAAATGTTTTTATTACAGTAGAGTTGGTCATTTAGTTAAACATTGCTGGAAGAAGAAGTTTGATGAAGTGATGCAGGAGCATTCAACCAAAGGAAAATCATTGTATTTTAGTAGACATAAGGGGTCATGTGTTTTAGGGAAGTTGGTTTCCTAAGTGTTAAGTTAATGTAATATTTAGGCTTTTGAGTGAGTAGGATAGGAATTAATTAGATGTTGTGAGGATGTTTGTAAATGCTCTCGAATGAAGGAGAACATGAGTGGTTAATAATGATGAGAGAGTTAGAAGTCAATTATAACTCTCTAGGTAGTTTCATGATTCGAGGAACTAGAGAGAGTTTTTAGGGATTAACTGGAGTTAGAAGTGGACTTAGAGGACATTTAAGAGTCAATTCAGTAGATTAAGGATTTGAACCAAAATTAGTTCAACAGAACCTTTTTGGTATAAATATAAGCCTACAGGCAGACTGTAAAAAAAGGAGGCCATTGATATTGAAGATCAGGCCTGAGAGATAGAGAGTCTCGATATGTAATCAGTTGTTTATACTTATATATACATAGGTTTATTCCATAACTATGTAAGTGTGTGAAACGAGTATTTAATGAATGGATTATATGTGAATTCGTAGGTTCTATAATAGAGGTTACAGGCAGAGTTCTGTAGAACTACATAGAGGAGGAGAATGATTCAGAGGAATCATAGTGGGTCTTGGAATCTAGTTGAAAGATCAGAGTGAAGCTCTGGAGAGACTGGGATGTGAGAATTTGCAAAGGTCAAGCTCAGGAGTGAGTTGAGCAGTGTAAGCAGAAGAATGAAACCCTGAAGAAACCCAAAACCACAGGAAAACATTGAAGAAATAACAAGTCAAGAAAAGGGATGAACGTAGAATTGAGGTGTCATTACACAGGAACCGTTGGATCTCAGAGATCAACAGACGAGGTTGTTAGATGATAAGCGGCCAAGATTAAATCGCGTAGATTTGAATCAAGGAATGAACAGTGGAGATTAACCAGAAAGGCTGGTGGAAGAGGAATCTGGAGGAGTCATCGCAGCCGTTGATGGTTGAAGATCTACGATCATTGGGCACGAATAAGTCCGGACAGGTTTATAAGTGGAAGTGGTATTTCGGGCGAGGTAGAAACCATAGGTGGTAAAAAGGAGTGGTCCCCTAATTCCACTAACCGAGCGACACATAGCGGCGGAGGAGAGAGAAAACCGCTTTTCTCAGTGGGTATTCTTTGTGCTCGTTGTCTACCCGAAATTAATGTCAACCGTCGGATCAAAAGGAGTTGATCGACAGTGGAGGATTCTTGGGCAAGTTTGATTGATCATGCTAAGCAACAACCGTTAGATTGAGCGCCAGATCAATGGTCCTGATTTGAACGGAGATCGAAGAAAGGAAGGAGCAGCGCTGCGGAAATGGCTTGGGAGTGCAGACCCGATGATAATTATAGTTGCAGGTGAATGTTTTTTGAAGTCCGGTTTAAGTGCTAGATCGAGTTTTTCCCGTGTATTCCGATAGAGTTGAAGTCTAGTGAATGTTTTTTGAAGTCCGGTTTAAGTGCTAGATCGAGTTTTTCCCGTGTATTCCGATAGAGTTGAAGTCTCGGGTTAAAGGTAAGTTTATATGTATTTCTATTAAAAAGGGGTATAATAAAAATAATGTGTGGATAAGGTTTATGGATTAAGCTTACACATAACCAAAGTTAAGAGTGGGAAGGTTATATACATATGCGGCTAAGTGTTAATGAAGGTTTATGAGGGTGAATGAGTCCCGATAGAAAGGAAAGGATGGATTAAGGGTTAGACTTGGTTAGTCTATAAATTATTTTGCAGAGATTAAGAAAGGGGCCTTAACCATATTCTAAATGAATATTTGACTCCTTAGAGAGTTAAAATTCCTGGGTCAAATGTGCTTATGCATTTTACATGCATACTGTGGGTGTAAGCTGGGGTAACCCTGCGTCATTGGGTATCAGAGAAGAATTGTAATTAAAACAATTGGTGTTAAAATAGAACAAATAAATTCTATGTGAAAGAATTGAGAGCAAAGTTATGTGTCAAAGATGTTTATGCAAGCAAGGAAGGATTAGATTCTAATCTGACAGGAAGTAGGTACACAGAGGTGATGAGTAGCAGAACTTGCATATGCAAGAAACATAGGACAATCCATTCAATTTACAGGTGGAATGGTGGAATGGTGGAACAAGATCATGCAGAGCTCTTGAAGGTGAGGTGATATGTTCTATTTTGATTTGATTGGAGAATGTGTGTTTGTACATTGATGCATAGATTACAACAAAAGAAGGTGAGAAGGTTGCAACATCTAGAGCACGGAGTGCTTGAATGGTTCCAAAGGAAAGAACCAGAGAAATGCTAAGAGACTGAGCTCAGAGGAGAGAAGCTTAGTAAAGCATATGTAGCAAGAAGGAGACTTGTTACTACAGAGGTAGTGTTGCAGCTCACAAAGGCAATTCTACAAAGGATGTGGATAGAATTTCTAAGGGATGAAGAAGCTGGTAAGACTTTCTAAGTGAAAGAAGAGGTGGCCAGAACCAAGTATTTCATTGTGATTGAAATACAAGAGGACAGTTATGTTCTTGAGAAGTGCAGAAGAGTTGAAGCCTAGAAGGAGCAGAGAGAAGTGCTCAAAGGAGGTTCCAGAGATAAAGAACCAAGTGCTTGCCAAAAGGCCAAGTACAGAGGAAAGCTTGGTGAGGTAAGTTGCAACAAGGAGGACTTGTTGTTGCAAAGGCTTTAATGTAGCTCATAGTAAGCGAGTAAGGAGCTCATGAAGATAGAGAAGAAGAATATGGCTATTGACAGTCATAGCAGAGGTTCTGAAGAAGACCACAACAGAAGAAAGATGAAGAAAGAGGATGCCAAGGCAAATGGCAAGAGGATGAGTCAAGAGAAATTTGACAAGGAAATTGCAAAGTTAAAAGAACAACTCGATGCATTAAGGAGAATACTTGAGGAAAGCCATACAATAAGTTGGGTCTTGAGGAAGAAGCCAGTGAAGTGGCATAAGTTGCAGAGAAGGCTACAACAGAGGCAAGTAAGGTGGCTGAGGGAAAAACTCAAAGAAGCTGAGTTGGAAATGAAAATGGAAGTGTCCATTTGTGAAGCAGAACAAGGTGAAGTTCTAAGTGGAAATGAAAACTTGAAGACTGAAACTTCAAGTGAGGCCAAAATGTTACATGGTTTTAAATCTGACAATTTGTGTATATTTGCAGGTGAAACATGTAAAGAAGGACAATTTGCTGATATTGTCATAAAGGAGGAATAAGACAATCAGAATCTAAATTATGTTCTGGAAGAAGATGAGATAGATAGGTCTCATATATGGTTGGGGAAAGATATCAAGCAAGCAAGTGAAGGGCTTGAGGAGATTGAAGAGGAGACCATCGAAGAATTTCTGAGTCATAAAGAGAACTTGGAACAACAAGGAGATATGATGGTTGAAACATCAAGTGGGACCACAAGGTCTTATGTTTTTAAGACTGATAGTTTGTCTGTGGATGCAAAACAAATGTAGGAGAATATTAATGCAGATGGTGAGACAAGGATAGTTCTTGGAGAAGGTAAACAGCAAGCGATTAAAGGCAAACTTGAAGAAGAGACTATGTTAGCTGAAAATATAGTAAAGGATCATCAGTTCACCATGATGATAGGCACAATGGAAATAACCATGGAAGCTGTTAAGATAGTCAGTAAAAAAGAAGGACATCTACTGAAAGATGTTAAGAAGGAAGAAACCTATGCAAAGGGTTTAACCTTGGGAGAAAGGACATCTGATGATTGGTCACTAACAAAGGAGGGTTTTGCAGAGGATGAGAAATCTTTTGAAGTTGTCAAAAGTATGGAAAAGTATCTTTCAGAAGATAAATACTCTGGAGTAAAGGATAAGGGAGAATATCTCTTGAATGAGGAAGGCAGTTACTTATTGCAGCAGAAACAACTTAGTAATGAAACTGTTACAACACAGGGACGATTTCTTATGGGAAAAAGAGATGAAGTTCAGTTTGAAGAACTGATATGTGAAACAACAGTTGAAACTATTGAGCCTTGTAATTTTCAAACTGACAATTCGTTTATAAATGCAGGGATTATAAGTGATGACGAAGTCCTTGTGAAGTGTCACAGAGAAATTGCATTGGTGGAGTATTTGCTGGGAAATTAAGAGTATGATAGTGTGATTGCAGAGGAAGAAGTTCACTATAGTGAACAAGGACATAAAGACATCATTAGAGCAAATGGTGTGGAGGAGAGACTAGTTGACAGTCTCATGAATTCCTTTGAGAATTCAAAATAGCATACTGATGTGCTGATAGAGGAGAAAGGAACAAAGCAGCAAAATAAATTGTTGCCAAAGGAAGATAAGGCACAGAAGCCTTATGTTTTTTATTTTAACAAGTGTTTTGTGAGTGCAGCTTTAGTTGCAGATGCTGGAGGAAATTTGGAACAAATGAGCAGCCAAATAAAGATGAAAGAAGAAGATTATGTGGAAGAATTCAATCAGAACTTGAACCTGATTGACAAGGAGAGGAAGCTGAAACAGAATACAGCAGACATACAACAGCAACAAAGATGCAAGGCATTTGGGCAGCCACAAACTAAAGTTTGGGACCCTAGAGCTTTACTATCAACTTATGAAGACACATGATCAGGAGATCATGAATATTTTCTACTTTGGGAGTCTAATGTAGGAGAATTCAACCCAAGGAAAATCATTGTATTTTAGTAGACATAGGGAATCATGTGTTTTAGGGAAGTTGGTTTCCTAAGTGTTAAGTTAATGTAATATTTAGGCTTTTGAGTGAGTAGGATAGGAATTAATTAGATGTTGTGAGAATGTTTGTAAATGCTCTCAAATGAAGGAGAACATGAGTGGTTAATAATGACGAGAGAGTTAGAAGTCAATCATAACTCTCTAGGTAGTTTCATGATTCGAGGAATTAGAGAGAGTTCGTAGGGATTAACTGGAGTTAGAAGTGGACTTAGAGGACATTTAAGAGTCAATTCAGTAGATTAAGGATCTGAACTAGAATTAGTTCAACAGAACCTTTCTGGTATAAATATAAGCCTACAGGCAGACTGTAAAAAAAGTAGGCCACTGATATTGAAGATCATGCTTGAGAGACAGAGAGTCTCGATATGTAATCAGTTGTTTATACTTATATATACATAGGTTTATTCCATAACTATGTAAGTGTGTGAAACAAGTATTTAAGGAATGGATTATATGTGAATTCGTAGGTTCTGTAACAGAGGTTGTAGGGAGAGTTCTATAGAACTACATAGAGGAGGAGAATAATTCAGAGGAATCATAGTGGGCCTTTGAATCCAGTTGAAGGATCAGAGTGAAGCTCTGGAGAGACTGCGATGTGAGAATTCGTAGAGGTCAAGCTCAAGAGTGAGTTGAGCAGCGAAAGCGAAAGAATGAAACCCTGAAGAAACCCAAAACCACAGGAAAACATTGAAGAAATAGTGAAGTCAAGAAAAGGGACAAACGTAGAAGTGAGGTGTTAGTACACAGGAACCGTTGGATCTTGGAGATCAATGGACGAGGTTGTCAAATGATAAGTGGCCAGGATTAAATCGCGTAGATTTGAATCAAGGAATGAACAATGGAGATTAACCATAAATGCTGGTGGAAGAGAAATTTGGAGGAGCCGTCGGAGTCGTTGATGGTTGAAGATCTATGGTCATCGGGCACGAACAAGTCCAGATGGGTTTATAAGCGGAAGTGGTATTTCGAGCGAGGTAGAAACCATAAGTGGTAAAAAGGAGTGGTCACCCGATTCCACTAACTTAGCGACACGTAGCGGTGGAGGAGAGAGAGAAACTCGCTTTTTTCTGGTGGGTATTCTCTGTGCTTGTTATCTACCCAAAATCAATGTCAACCATCGGATCAAAAGGAGTTGATCGACGGTGGAGGATTGTCAGGCAAGTTTGACTGATTAGGCTAAGCGACAATCGTTGAATCGAGCACCAGATCAACGATCCTGATTTGATCGGAGATAGGAGAAAGGAAGGAGCAATGCTGCGGAAATGACTTGGGAGTGCGGACCCGACAATAATTATAGTTGCGGGTGAATGTTTTTTGAAGTTTGGATTAAGTGCTCAGTCGGGTTTTTCCTGTGTAATTTGATAGAGTTGAAGTCCTGAGTTAAAGGTAAGTTTATATGTATTTCTATTAAAAAGGGGTATAATAGAAATAATGTGTGGATAAGGTTTATGGGTTAAGTTTACACATAACCAATGTTAAGAGTGGGAAGGTTATATACATATGTGGCTAAGGGTTAATGAAGGTTTATGAGGGTGAATGAGTCCCGATAGAAAGGAAAGGATGGATTAATGGTTATACTTGGTTAGTCTATAAATTATTTTGCTGAGATTAAGAAAGGGGCCTTAACCATAGTCTAAATGAAGATTTGACTCCTTAGAGAGTTAAAATTCCTGGGACAAATGTGCTTATGCATTTTACATGCATACTGTGGGTGTAAGCTGGAGTAACCCTGAATCATGAAGGTCAAAAAAGACACAAGAAGCATGCAGGTCATTTGGATGATGTAGATCAGAATTCGAATATCAGATTGTTCGTATATGATTCTGCATTGTCGACTAAGGTGGATGAAGCAGAAATCTGGTTCATGGACTCAGGAGCCTCCTCCCATATGACTGGTAAGAGGGAATGGTTTAAAAATTTCAGAGAATCCAACATTGGTACGAAGGTCTACCTTGGAGATCATAGAGGGTATGAAATCACGGGACATGGTGATGTCCCTGTCATACTACCTAATGGAAACATTAGGCATATTCATGATGTTATGTATGTACCCAGGAATGAAAAGAACTTGATTTCTGTATCTATAATAACAAATCAGGATCTTAAGGTAGAGTTCTTTAAATCTTATTGTGTAATTAAAGACTTGTTGGGTCGGATGAAGTCCATTGCAATAGGTGTACATGTAGGAGGATTGTATAAACTAGATGTCAGAAGTGTGTCACATCAAGTGTTGGCATCATCATCCATGTCTACTGAGAATCTATGGCATTAGAGATTTGGGCATATAAACTTCAGTGACCTACTACTTCTTCAGAAAAAACGTATGGTGAATGGTCTTCCTGTTTTGAAGAGTATGCATGTTGACTATTAAGCATGTGCCCTTGGTAAATTACATAGAGATGAAATTCCTGCTATTGTTGATAGGAAGCAAAGGGATATACTTGAACTTGTTCACACTGATCTATGTGGGCCAATGCAGACAAGGTCATTAGGAGGGGCCTACTATTTTCTTATTTTTGTTGATGAGTGTACAAGGTTCACCTGGTTGTATTTCCTCAGGAAGAAAAGTCATGATTTTGAATACTTCAAGCAATTTAGAAGTATGATTGAGAAGCAAATAGGAAAGTTCATCAAAATTCTTCGCTTAGACCAAGGTGGAGAATTCAAGAAGGGTGACTTCATCAAATACTGCAAAGAACACGAAATACAACAACAACACCTGACACTCTTTAGTAGAACGGAGTTGCGGAAAGGAAAAACAGAAACCTTGTGGAGTGTGCTCGCAGTATGTTGAAAGGTAAGAATTTGACTAATGGTTTTTGGGCAGAAGATGTAAACATTGCAGTGTACTTAAGAATAGGAGTCCTACTAAGTGTCTGTATTATAAAACTCATTTCGAAGCATTGTTTGGCTTCAAACCTGCAGTAAGTCATCTTAGATTCTTTGGATGTAAGGCTTTTTCTCACGTCCCGAAAGAAAATAGGAAGAAGTTAGATTCAAAAGCCATTAAGTGTACTTTTATTGGATACTGCAGTGAGTTTAAGACTTATAAGTTGTTTAATCCTTATACTCAAAAGGTGTTTGTAAGCAGAGATGTTGTATTCCATGAATAGGTAGATGATGGGAACCTTGTTCGGAGTGATGAAGAATGACATGTGCCTTTACTGTTAGAAGAAGGTGATGAAACAAGGGTCAGTGAGCAACGTCAACAATAGGAGAAAGAATAAGTGGTTGATCAAATCAGGTTTGAAACCAATCTGCAGAGGGGAGATCAAAATAGATTTGAGGCCACACCACCACGCAGGAGATCAGGTAGGCAAACTCAATTGCCAACAAGATATAGGGAGAATTATTTTATAACTAGTATGTTAAATGTTGTTGAACCCTCTAGTTATAAATAAGCTAGTCAATATAATGAATGGAGAGCAACCATGGAAGAGGAATATGAATCAATATTGAAAAACAAAACCTGGGATCTAGTTGAATTACCTGAAGGAAAACAACCCATAGGTTGTAAATGGCTATACAAGCCTAAATTTAAAGTAGATGGGAGTGTAGATAAATATAAAGCTAGGCTGGTTGCAAAGGGGTACTCACAGAAACATTATTTTGTGGCACTAATAGAGTTGAATTTGTAGCAGATTGTGTAGTAGATGGAGTGTTATTTAATTTCAACAGTGTACCTTCTTCTACACCAGTCATAATTATTGAATTATCACTTGCTCTACAGATTTCAATAATGCCATCAAAAATATGGATTGAATGTCCTTGTTGTCTGATATGAATGAGGGACATTAAGTTTCTCTGAAATTGTGGTATATAAAGAACATCCTTTAAAACATAATTTGCTAAATGTGGAATCTTTAATCTAATTGATCCAATTCCTGATGGTTTAACTTCAGATTTATTAGCGAAATATGCAACACCATCAACATTATCACTAAAACTTTCAAAAAAATATTTCCTGAATGTCATATGACTGGTAGCACCTGAATCTGATATCCAATTGTCCTCCTATGAAGAAAATGCAGTATTAAAAACATTATCAATGTTGAAATTGCAGTGAGCGACTATATAATGAGTAGATCCATTTGTTTCACTTTTGTTAGAAGGTGGCTGCTCTTTCTTTTCATTAATTTGTTCTCCCTTTTCATTATTAATCTTCTCCCAAGGAACCCTGCAATTAATTGAACCATGACCGATTCTGCCACATCTATAACATCTAATATTTGGTGTATTAGAATGAAAATTATTTTGTGTGTGGTCATTTTGTTGTCTATCACCCTGATTGTTGTTATTGTTGCCCCCCCTGCCTCTAAAGTTTCTTCACCCTCTATCTCTGGGATTCATGCCAGCTCTAGCAGATTCACCTTGTGATTTTTGTTCCTTTTGTGCATGGCACAAGTTTCTATATTTAAATTAGAAACACGCTCCTTTCTTCCAAAATCATTTTCTCTTTATGCACTTTTATTCACTAGTTTATCAAAAGTGATGTCCTTTAATTTTCTGCTAGCTTGGAGAGATTCCAAGTAGTCAAAATATGCAAGGTGCAGGGCTTTGTTGAAGGCAGTCAACTGTAAGTCTAATTTAACACCTGTGGCTTCTATATCATGGAAGATAGCCTTAATTTCGTAAGCCAATCTCATTGGATCATTGTCTTTCATCTCCAGATTAAATAACTTTAATAACAACTGAATAATATCTAATAATCTCTAACTAAATAATATCTATAACTTTTGAGTGAGCGAACTGATCACTGACCTCTTTGTGAGCTTTGAAGTTACTTCTCTTTACTAGCATCCATATTAATTAAAATTTAAAATGATTTGAAATTGATGAATTTGGATTTTTTTTTAAATTACGGAAATCAATAATTTATTAATATAATATTATTATTAATTTTGTTAAGTCAATATGATTATTTTTATTAATTTAATATTTATATAGAATGTTAGAAAATAAATAATTTAGACTCTTTTTTTTAAATCAATGTGCTTTGTTGATATTACTTTCTTCATGATTTAACTTAGTAAAGATGTTTCAATATAAGAAAACAACTTTTTCTTTCTTGACATTTGATAGTGATTTGACTTTTACCTATTCAATAAAGTCTTAGACATGGATGTAGTGATTATGATTTAAGGATATATTGGCTCAACAAAGTATAAATTTTATTTATTGAATGGTTTTAATGAAATTTGGGGTTATAAGGGCATTTTATCAATTTGTGGCTTTGGTCATTTTTTAGGGTTCACATTTATTGAAATATTCTCTTGTGTATTTTTTGAAGGTTAGCTAATAAAATTTTGAGAGTTGTTTTTTTAATTGCAAAATATTTTTTATTGGACTCATTATGACATGTGTGAAATAGATTGTAGATTTTATCTTTTTATAGGTAATGGCAGAGCACATCATTGGGTTTTATTTTGAACAGAGATATTTGGATCTAATTGTATGGAGCACTTTTCTTTATGATTCTATAGTGTTCTCCATGGGAGAAACACTGCAGAAAATATCTATAAACAAGGTCATTTGCAATGTTTATAAACCACGGGGTTTGTAAAGACACTAGAAATATGTGTTCATTAGAGAAAACATCATCCACCAAGTGTTCTTCCAAGTTGTTCTCTAAGCAAGATACTATAAAAACACTGTTTGTGAGGCTTATCAAATACAATGAGATCAAACTCATGCAACAAAAAAAACAATCGAACTACTTTGCCACTAATAATAGGTTTGTTCATGAGATATCTTATTGCAACATGATTTGCACGGATTAAGATTAAATATCCTATTATATAGTGTTAATGTTTGTTAATGGTATAAACAACAATAAGAAAACATCTTTTAGATATTGTATAATTTTATTCCACCCTAGCATGTTTGTTGGTGATGAATTAGATAACGCACATTTCAACAACCTCATGTTGTCCTAAAACAACACTTAGGGAAAAACCCAAAATAGTATAATATTAAACAACTAATTATAGATCCATGTTTTTAGGTTTAGATAAACATCTCTAGAAAACAAAAATAACAATGAAAACCCTAAACATAAGAAGTTAAAAGTGTAAAGGACATTCTTACAACAACTCTAATGCTTAACATATATACAAGAATAGTCCATAGTATATGTAACCCAAGAATCAAAGCTCTCTAGAAAATGTTTAATGGTGGCTTCTCCTCATTAAAAATTTCAGGATAAGTATGTGAAAACTCCTAGAGCCAAAGCCCCCTTCTACTTTGAGTTTCTAACACTCATTTTCAAAATAATGACCCTCTCTTGAACTTGTGGCCAAGTGGAAGTTTCAATTTTATTCAAGACACTACCCCTCTCCTTTTCTTGACCTTCCGAATTATATAATTTTTCCTTTGACATATTTATCCATTTTTTCCAATCAGTGTTCGCTATGTAAAACATCTATCGCACTCACACATGGAGTCACATACACTGTCGCGCAAGCATCGTCATGACCGACCAATGATCAATCAATAGGGTCGCTCTTGTCGCTTACACCGTCGAACAATCATGTTAAGAATGTGTGTCTGGATGGTTTGAGTCGTCTCGTAGTCTAGTCATGTAAGTGTGTGTTTGCAAGATCACGTATGTGTCTTTTGCTTGTTCACACACTTAGTCACTTTATTGAAGTTTTGACGACCTGATTCCCCTCTGACAGTTGGACCATCACCCTTCCATCGACTCGATCGACTGTTACCCAAAACAACGCGGAAGCACTAACCAAGTCATTAAGCTATGCTTCCTGTAAGAAAATCGATCAACCTTCATGCTGGTCAACCAGAGAGTTTGACTCGACAACCACCCCGAGACGGACTCCCCTCAAAAATTGCACAGAGGTTGTAGACCTTCCCCGCTCCACTCACTAAGAAAACTACGCAGACAGGCTAGACAAACCCTTAGTGCCCATCCTTGTCTCCCTCAGAAAATTGCGCATTTTTTCCAGTCAATCAACCAGCTGCTCACTTGGAAAATTGCACAGTTTTCATGAGCAAGCCCTTTGTTGCCCAACAGTCTGCTCAGCTTGGAAACTGCACAGAGGTGACCAGCAGGCTAGCCTCCTAGCATCAACATAGTTTTTTTCGCAGCAGCTCCCGGCAGTCGACTAACAATACCCCTTAGGAATTGCGTAGGTTTTGTTGCCGGTGACCAAGAAGTTGACTACTGGTTCCCCTCGGAATTGCGCAATTTTTGCTTCCAGTGACCCAACAGATGACTGTCAACTCCCCTCAGGAATTGTGCAGTTTTTCCTGCCAGTGACCCAGCAGTTGACTGCCAATTCCCCTCAGGAATTGCACAGTTTTTGTTGCCAGTGACCCAACAGCTGATTGCGATTTCCCCTCAGTAATTGCATAGTTTTGACTGCCAGGCTTCTGTTTCCCGCTTGTTCCAAAAACTTTGCAGATTTTGTCTACCCAACCTTCCCGCAAACTAGACTGTTCCTCCCAAAAGTTACGCAGTTTTTTCCTCTAGCTGAGCCAAACCCCGCGCACAGTCACTGTCGATCTGGATTGCCCATCTTCATCACCCAGTGACTCTTGCACAATATTCATTAGTAGTTGTCGAAGCCTCCATCCCAGCTCACAACCTTGTCTCCTCTCCCGGTGTCCTACATCCGAAACGATCATGCATCATGGTAGACTAGGAGGTTTTTGGATTTGATGTCGTTTCTTCATGAGTGATTGTAGATACAGGCATACAAACAAACATGGCATGACGACGGATGGGATGAACGAAGGGAGCACATGAAGAAGGAAATGTTCGCCAACGAATGAAAAATGATGCATGCAAAGAGATGTGCTCGCGAACAGATGATCATGCAAAGATGTGTTCGCAGACGGATGGATAGATGAAGATGCACTTTTCATGAATGGACGAACCTGTTAAGCCTTCCAACATACAGACAAGGAGCAACATGCAAATGCAACATCAAGTGAACCCAACGACCATCAAAGACTCCGCGCATGTTGCTATGCAGAGATGAAGTTGTGACACACCATGAGGACATCCATCACCAACAACACTGCTACTCAACATGTACACCAGCAACAACACAAATGCACCAACATTGTATGTCGAGTCTTGTCATGAGTCATGTTGTCCACATCTCTACTATGGGCCATATTGTCAAACAATGTCATGTAACGTGGAAGTCCAAGAGACCCACTTGTTGTATGAAGAGTCATGTAAAGTCGAAAAGTCATGGAAGTCAAACATTCACGAGGGTAGTCGAACAACCACAAGGGTCAGTTTCACCCTTGGTTATAAATACCCCCTCATTTGTACATGCAAAGGACTTTTTACCTCAGCTCCTCCCACATAGCCTTGAGAGTCTATAATATTTTCTTTGAGGAATAAGTAGTGGCTCCAACGCCTTGCTTAGGGGGTTAGAGATGTATGGTGTAACGATGTTTCTTGGAACTTTCGCTTAATTTAGAAGCTTGCTATCAGGCAAACACATTTTCACATATGTATTGTAATTTTTGTAAGACTAATCTTGAACACTTGTAATGCATGTTGCTTTAACCTGTGTTTAACACTTGAACTAATTCACTTGTTGTAATACATATATGTTAATGAAAATGTGTTGTATATGTTGTTAACACTGTCTAGCCTGTGTTGACTACTCTCCTGGACATCAGACATACCTTTCAAATAAAACTTTCTATAACAACCATCACACTCGCACAGACTAATTTGCTGAGTGTTATACGTGTTATCTTCCCTTGTGTGTTGTGACTGCCACATCTGTGTGCACTGTTTCATCGGAAGTTGTGCATGTCCTATTGTGTTGTGTGTTCCTAGCAGTGTTGGGACTTCTCCCACCGAGTTGGAAATCATTCCCACCCTCTCCCTCTACGGTGAAAGAACCATTGACACAAGTGACACTTATAATCACCAGGCGCGCGAACCTCACTTCTCGAAAGACAAAGCAGACCACTCTCCTATGCTGACAAGTAAGAGTTGAGGCAAATATTTAAGATAATGGAAACCGGGCCATCATACCAGATGGGACTCCCACACAAAATGGTGTGAGTTCTAGTTGGGACTTCATACCAGGGTGATCCCCTGAATGTTGGCGGGTCCAGCACCGTCAACCTTTTTGGCACTAGAAGGAGGGCTACGAGTTGTATATGGTTGAACGTCCTCTCACACTCACTAATCAACCATCTGGTCAAGGAAGTAACTCACACTCCCTCTCACCTATGCATGACTCTACAATTGGTTACTTCTTGCCTCCTAGGACTGAGCACGAGATCCCATAACATCAACTTCGCTCTGTCTGTCCCATCACCTGCTAGTTCGTGAAAGCAGTCAGAATAATTCTAGGCATACAACATCTCCCATATGCATCAAGGAAGCAAAAAGCCACTCCCTCCAGGGTTGTTGTACCATCAGTAGAAGAAGCAGTTCTTGCCACCCTTGAAGGTTTGACAGAAGCTATTGAAGACGAAGAAGAATATTCGGTCTTTCAACAAGGGGAACGAGACACTCTTGTGATCTTGGGATTGGACTCCAATACAGGAGGTGGAGAGGAAGGTAGTGGAGGAGGCGGAGGCGGAGACGAACCAATGGAATTAGAGCCGGAATTGTGAGACTCTGAAGGAGAGGAGAAGAAGAAGAGATGGTTGACCAAAATCTAGAATGGATGACTCCGGGACCATTGGCTCTCCCAAGTGTTTTGCACAAGATGTTGAAGTGAGCAGAGAGAATGAACATCAAGTTCAACCCTGACAGCACGGTGAAGGTAGAATACCATTTGGACAATTTCTACTTGCAGTTATAGACCCTTGAGGTACGTCATGACGACATAGCATGTAGATTGTTTCCATGTACCTTGGATGGTCATGCCACTGCATGGTATCACAACCTTTCGCCGAACTCCATAGAGAACTGTGGTGCATTCAAACGCACGTTCCTTGACAAGTTTGCTGATGACAAGACCCCAACTATGTTAATGAAAGAATTGGGAACCGTGAAGATGGAGGGGAAAGAAAAGGTAAAAGATTTCAATAAGAGGTTTATACGCATATTGCATAAATTTGCAGTGGACACCAAACCTCATGAATCAATCACTGTTGATTACTCCACGTTCGCACTGCCAACAAGCATTACACAATGCGTCAAACGAACTACGAAACCAACACCCTTAGAAAACCGTGAAGAGGCTATTGTTGTTTAGAAAGACCTACGTGCGATTGGAGTCATCAAGGATGATGGACCAGCAAAGGACTCCAAAGGCATGAGCAAAAAGTCCAAAGCAATGGCAAGGAAGGGTAGAGACAAGGAAGCAAGTGATATCAAAACCCTCACTCGCCTCGTGAAGAACTTGAAAACAAAAGTGTCTGAGATCAAATAGTGGAATACAGACACTGCTATAAATAGCCATATGCCTAGGCATAAACAAGGAAGCATGTCATCAGACAACAACCATCTCCTGACCCAAACTTTGCAGAGCTCTGTGTTCCAACTCGATCGATGTGAAAATCTTGAATTTTGTTCCTTCCACGAAGTTCGTCACCCAGATAATTCTTGTTCGGACTGGAAGCGAGTCACAAACTTCGTACAATCACATACTCGAACTGGAAAATAGTATGCAAGAACAACCAGGAGATTCAGATTATAATGAAGATGTTTCACCCGGTGAGCCATCAAGTTCTGGGCATGCGGTTAACATGTATCAATGCTCGCAGGCAGGACTGAAGACAAACACCAAGAAGCAGCCCCAAAAGCAGGATGCCCGTTACAATCTCAGAAGTAAAGGGGCTCCCCCCACAGTTGGGAAAGAGCAAGAACAGGTTAGACCGTTGATGAGGAAGGTCCACTAGCCGTCCCAAAGCAAAAAATGCAAAGCAAGCCCGGGTAGACAACGACAAACATGAGTACATCCATGAGCAGCGAACTGCAGAATACTCCACCGGACAACACACACATCAGTTGTACCCCGGACACCTCGATGAATCTACCCCCTTTGGACTACAACATTGTGGATGACATGAAGAAAACTCGTGTGAAAATCAGTTTGTTCAAGCTAGCTAAGATCCAGAGTTAGCGAGACATCTTGCTGCGCACATTGGGACAGATAGCAACGGATAACGCAACCTCTACCAACAAGGGAGCAAGCACACCTCCCAGATCACTATCTGTTGTGCTCAACACACTTCAGATGGAAGAAAAAACTCAGGTTTCCCTCCATTCCTACTCTCATTTGAAGTTTTCAACTATAATGTTCACAACTACTTGGTTGATTCTCGCACAAAAACCAACGTCATGCCACTCTCCATTACTAAAAAGATCAATGCACAATGGAGCAAGACATCTACACAAATCATCCAATTTGATCATACACCTATACCAACCATTGGTGACCTCCGAGATGTGATCATTCGAATATCTCATGACGGTCGAGTCCACCAATGCATCAACATTGTTATTGTGGACATACCAGAAGCATACGGTTTACTACTCAGCAGAGACTAGTCCAGCATGCTGAACAAATATTTTCCTACGGACTGGTCACACATGTGGCTTTCGTACAAGGGCAAAAGCAATCAAATCCAGGTGATATCCGAGAGGTATATGAAGCATAATGTCACTCCCATCAATGTCGAGAATGAGCCATTAGCCTTCGTAGAACTCATGTTTGGCAACTGCTTCCTGGAAACAACATTGGGGTGTTATCCTACATGGCCAGCTCAAACCCCACCAGACACACAGTTGGGTCTCCTTCCTTGCCCAACTGATGGAAATGAAGCATGTATATTACATTGTAACATTATTAGTAGTAGCAATAGAAACAACAACTGCAGTAGTGCAAGTGCGTCAAACGGTCCGTGTACAAACGAGTTGTGGGCCATGTACTTTGACGAGTTAAAGACACGTGACAACTTAGGGGCTAGGTGTAATTTGGTCAACCCAAATGACAGAAAACACATGATTTCAAACCGCTTGGAGTTTGAGTGCACAAACAACATTGCTGAGCACACATCACTCGTGTTGGGCTTACACAAATCCATTAGCCTCAACATGGTCACACTCAATGTGGTAGGTGATTCGAAAACAATGATACGATAGATAATGCACGTCATGAACAATGTTGATGCTTTCAAGGACACAACAGTTGATGAAGGTAAGCACGAGCAGCCCTTGAAAACTGCAACTAATGGCAAGAAAGGAAACCCCATCCCCAAGGGTGCAGTTTCTCTCAACAAGATCTATGACATGTAGAACCGCGGTCAAGGGTTAAAAAAAAACAAAATCCACATGTCCACCACTAGGAACGAACATAGCAACCTGGGAACCAATCATGATTCGAAGATAGTCAGTCTCAGTACAAACTACACACCGCAACATCAGCAAGCCTTTGATCGCTTGATCAAATAGTACTGGGATGTGTCCGCGTGGGTATATGATGACCTGAGTATATATGACATGTGAATGATCCAACACGAGATTCCAAGCAAAGGAGGAGCCAAGACATTGCAACAAAATCTGGGTAAAGCTCATATGTCGCTTGAACCCCTTATACAAAAAGAATTGACTGAGTTGTTGGATGTTTGGATTAGTTACAAAGTTCATCACCATACATGGGTTTATAATTTAAGTTTTGTACGTAAGAAATCTGGGGAGATCTGCTTGTGCAATGATTTCAGAAACTTGAACCGTTCCCGGAATAAAAACAGCTACCCCGTGCCATCATCAGAGCCTATGTTGCACTCAGTATCTGAAGCAGTAGTTTTGTCTTCACCTAAAGGTCTTTCAGAATACCACCAGGTTCTGGTATCGGAACTTGATAGTCTTATTTTGGTCCATGAGAAGCTTGGCCCACACACATATCGTCTGTAATCACTTGACAGGAGGGTTGACAACCTTCCTGTCAATGACCAAGGTCTAAAACACTACTTTCAGTCGGTCGGGTCGCACCCTGTGCCATCTACATATTCTGCTTGCTGCTTGTTGTTTTCATCTTGTTTTCTTGCTTACTATCTTTGTTTTTATTTGATTTGTTCTTATTAATATTTTTGTTTACGTTTGTTTTCCTTTGCTTGATACCTTACTATTTTTTTCCGGAAATAAGTGATTCCAACTACCATGTTCTGGCTTTTGAATAGAGTATGTGGCTAAGATTTGAAGAGACTTGTGACACTGCAACACTTGGGCAGTCTTGTGCCCGTCTTCTTTGTGCTTGGTTATAACCTTCGGTCAATGAAGTCTTGATGAAAAATGCAAGCCATTTGCAAGGGACTTTTAGGTCCAACCATGAACTTGTGTCCACACTGGGAAGCCCCATGCCTATACTAAGCCTTTTGCTCTGTGTGTTCAAGCTCATCCAACTAGTAGAGACGAAGAAGGGAAAAATCTAAATGAGCAAACCTATGTCAAAGGTCTTACATGCTTCTCTGAAGAAACAACCTCTTCTGCTCTCAATAAGTCGGGATCCGTCTTCTGCCCCAAAAATAAATAAGTGCCTATGTATAGTCCTCTTGAAAAAATACAAAGGCGAAAGAAGGGAAAGGCTTCCTGCGCAGAGAGGTGAAGCATGCACTCCACCAGGGTACTAACCATGCTCGCTGGCAATGGAGCAATGCATGTGTTCCTGCGTGATTCCATCGAGGTATTTTCTAGGCCTACTGGAAGTGGAGCAACACCAGAGATGAAAACTTATACTCTGAAAATCTTCAAATCGCGACCTAAACTACCCCTCCCGGATTCAAAAAACTATGATCAAGCTAAAATTTTGATTGTGTTTGACTAAGTTGGCAAAAGGTGAACCGTGTATGTCCATGGGGTAAGTGGGGAAGCTGAAGTAACCCGCACAACGATTCAATACTCCTCGAAATACCAAGGCCCTATGCTATCAATGAACCAAAACAAAGAAGTTGGAGTTCTACTGGTGTGTCACCAAGTGTTGTAGTGGCTACAATCACCCTCCAAAATTTTGGCCTGTATCCAATTTCAGAGCCTCTTTTGAGAGTTTCACTTGATGATTACACACACTTGGGTTCACTCAGTGAGCTAGAGTGAGTCTTTGCACCACCTTGCTTGATCATTCCACCCAACCTTTTACATGTTGATGTGACTGTCATGCTTGCGATCTAGTTCTGGTCATACTCAAGGTATTCGCTTCATGTGTTCATGTTGTGTTCACTATGTAAAACATCTATCACACTCACACACAGAGTCACATACACTGTTGCGCAAGCATTGTCACGACCGACCAACGATCAATCACAAGTGTCACGCTTGTCACTTACACTGTTGGTCAGTCATGTTGAGCATGCGTGTTTGGATGGTTTGAGTCGTCTCGTCGTCTATTCATGTAAGTGTGTGTTTGTAAGATCACGTATGCATCTTTCGCTCGTTCACACACTTAGTCTGACGATCGGATTTCCCTTTGACATCCGGACCATCACTCTGCCATCGACTCAATCAACTGTCACCTAGAAAAATGCAGAAGCACCAAGCAAGCCATTTCAAGCTGTGCTACTCGCAAGAAAATTGATCAACCAGAGAGTTTGACCCGACAGCCACTGCGGCATTGAATCCCCTAAAAAATTGCGCAGAGGTTGCAGACCTTGCTTGCTCTGCTTGTTGTGAAAACTACGTAGATAGGCCGGAAAAACACCCAGTGCCCGTCCTTCTTTCCCTCAAAAAATTTCCTAGTTTTTCTTGTCAACCCTCCAGTTAGTCGAGTGGCTGCTCACCTAGAAAACTGTGCAGTTTTCATGAGCAAGCCCTCTACTGCCCAACAATCCTCTCAGCTTAGAAATGGTGCAAAGGTGATCAATAGGCTAGCTTCCCAAAATCAGCGCAGTTTTTCTCTCCAGCAGCTCCCGACAGTCGACTGACATTTCCCCTTAGGAATTGCACAGTTTTTGCTACCAGTGGCCAAGCAGCTAACTGCTAGTTCCACTAAGGAATTGCACAGTTTTCGCTACCAGTGACCCAGTAGCTAACTGCTAGTCCCCCTCAGGAATTGTGCAGTTTTTGCTGCCAGTGACCCAACAGCTGACTACCAGTTCCTCTCAAGAATTACGCAGTTTTTATTGCCAGGCTCCCACTTCCCGCTCGATATGGAAACTGCGCAGATTTTGCCTGCCTAGCCTTCCCACAGCATAGACTATTCCTCCCAAAAACTACACAGTTTTGTCCTCTAGCTGAGCTAGACCCAACAGACAGTAACTATCGATCCAGATTGCCCATCTTCATCACCCAGTGACTCCTGTGTAGTTTTCATCAGCAGTTCCTGAAGCCTCCATCCCAACTCATAACCTTGTCTCCTCTCCCGCTCACTTACATCTGAAACGATCATGCATCATGGTAGACTGGGAGGTTTTTGGATTTGATGTTGTCTCGTCATGAGTGACTGCAGATACAGGTACATAAACAAACATGGTGCCATGACGGATGGGATGAACAAAGGGAGCACATGCAGAAGGACATGTTCGCCAATGGATGAACAAACAATGCATGCAAAGAGATGTGCTCGCGAATGGATGATCATGCAAAGATGTGTTCACAGATGGACGAACGGACGAACATGCACTTTTAGCAAATGAATGAACATGTTAAGCCTTCCAACATACAAGCAAGGAACAGCATGCGAATGCAACATCAAGTGAACCCAACAACCATCAAAGACTCTATGCATGTTGCCATGCAGAGTTGAAGTTGTGACACACCATGAAGACATCCATCGCCAGCAACACTGCAGCTCGACATGCACACTAGCAGCAACATGAATGCACCAACACTGTTATGTCGAGTCTTGTCATGAGTCATGTTGTCCACATCTCTACTATGGGCCATATTGTCAAACAATGTAATGTAACATGGAAGTCTAAGAGACCCACTTTTCGTATGAAGAGTCATGTAAAGTCGAAAAGTCATGGAAGTCAAACAGTCATGAGGGTAGTCGAACAACCACAAGGGTCAGTTTCACTCTTGGTTATAAATACCCCCTCATTTGTACATGCAAAGGACTTTTCACCTCAACTCCTCCCACATATCCTTGAGAGTCTTTAATCTTTTCTTTGAGGAGTAAGTAGTGGCTCCAATACCCCACTCATGGGGTTAGCGATGTATGGTGTAATGATGTGTCTTGGAACTTTCGCTTAATTAAGAAGATTGCTATCAGGCCAACATGTTTTCACACATGTATTGTAATTGTTGTAAGACTAATCTTGAACACTTGTAATGCATGTTGCTTTAACCTGTGTTTAGCACTTGAAATAATTCACTTGTTGTAATACCAAGTGAAGGATTAATTCAATGTCACTCATGATTAAGGGATATGATGGTGGTTAATTTAACACTTTAAACATTGAGAAACCCACTTTTAAGAGTGAGGTAATGTTAGTAAATCAATTAATTTCACAACTTTTTCCCAACATGATGGTGGTTAATTTAAAACTTTTAACAATGAGAAACCCACTTCTAAGGGTAAAGTAATGTTAGTAAATCAATTAATTTCACAACATTTTTCAACCTAAATATGGTAAAATGAAGTTTGGAAAAAGAACATATTTATTGTTTACTAATTAGGAAAAAATATTGTCAACATAATTAAACATTAGAGTTCATAATCGATGATTACCAACTCCCATATAAAACTTAATGTTTATGAACTCCCCACATAAAACTTATTAATGTTTATGGAAAATAATAATGACCCTCAAATGCCACCACAGACCTACCTTATTAAAAATAAAAAATAAACACAATAACTAAATACACATAAATTTATTATTTTGTGAAAAAATTAACAGCTTTTAAATAAAGTTTTAATTCATTTATGTTACCCATACATCTAAACATTATTTAAAACTTATAAACAGTTAAATACAAATCTTTTTAATATTTAAATCATCAAAATATAATATGCGAAAATAATCGTATTAAATTTGAAATAAACATCACATAAACCAATAAATAATTTTTAAAAATATAATAAAACCAAATTAATTAAAATAATCATTGATAACCATCATCTTCAAACACAAATTAGGCATATAACAAAACATTACTGTTTACATTTGACGATTATCCGTACGGTAAAGTGAAAAAATTCGAGTCCACGGAATGTGATTTTCAACCATTTTCATTTAATATAATATGGAGGTACGTGGGTCAGCCTTCCCTGTCATCAAAATAGCTTTCATTCAATAATTGAATCTATGACTATGGCGCCCACGAGTTAAATTTGACGGGTGATCTTACCAGTCAAGGGATTTTTTTATGACGTTTTTATTTTTACACTGCCCATCATATGACTTTTAAAATTTATTTGTACAAGTTTTATCTAATTTCAAATTGTACAATAAAAGAACAATAGTTGTGAAATAATTTTCAAACCAAAAACATAATGTGCATGATTTCTCGGTTAGATACAACAACCCTTTTGGTGGCTCGCCCAACAACCGACTTTGCAGACAAGAAGTTGTGTTCAACCTCATTTCGGACAAAACCCAACAGTCTAATGCTATTTACTGCACAAACCGTTGTTGAAAGTCCAGTCCAATTTTTTATAGCAAATACAAAACAAAGCTCAATTTTTTACATAACCCACTACCCACAATTCAGGTGGTTTAATATCCCACTAAAGACAAATGGATTCAATGCATCAAGCTCTACTGAAATTTCAAACATATAAAAGTCCAGTCCAATTTTTTACAACAAATACAAAACAAAGCTCAATTTTTTACATAACCCACTACTCAAGAAATTACAAGAAATTACCAGCTATAACAGTGTAGTTTTTATTTGTACAAAGGGAGGGATTTCAAAAACCTGGCAACGCAATCTCTCGCGGGTTAGTAGATCCAGAGTAAAGATGGATCTATTCTGGTTTAATTCGCCCATTTAAATAGGCTACATTCCAAGTGAATACCATGGGTCAAGACCATGTGCCATTTTGGTGAATACCATGTGCCATTTTTATTTTTATTAATACTAATATTAGGGTTAATAATGTTTTTTTTTCATGGTATTAAAAAAAAAAAAATGTTTACCATAACTCTCGTTTATTTATATTTTTATTAATTTACCATATCATTCATAAATACAAGGTGACTTATGGAGTAAATATAAAAAAATGTTTTATTTGTTTACCATAGCTCTCGCTTATTTATATTTTTATTAATTTACCATACCTATTTTACAAATATGGTATTTGGCCCACAGGATTCACTTAAATAAAACCTCTTTCTTGAGCCTTCATAAATAGAATGAGGTTATGGACTAAATATAAAAAGAGGTTTTATTTATTTACCATAAGTCTAGTTTATTTATATTTTTATTTATTTACCATACCTTTTGAGTAAGTATAAAAGACGTTTTATTTATTTACCGTACCTCCACTTTACTTATATTTTTATTTGTTTACACCCTTGCATGTATATAAGGTGACTTATGGAGTAAATATA
>APFE030778602.1:0-18178 GCA_000404065.3 Pinus taeda | reverse complement strand
TAAATAAAACCTATTCTTGAAAATGGGCGAATGGAAGGTTGTAACTTCTAATTTCAAGGGCTAAATTTACATTTTTTACCCTCTCCCTTAAATAAGGTGGGCTATTTGAGGTGATTTGTAAAAATGTACTATGATACAAAATATTCGCCCACTAAAAATTTAAAACCCCTTAATTTCGCCAAAGGGCGAACATTCGCCCCTAAAATCACCCTATTTTTGTGAATTCAATGGAGTGAGTACGACTGCAAGTTGCCTTGGCCGGAGTCTGGACTTTGGAGCTTGTGGAGATTATAATTTATAACGTTACACTGTTCACACCATATAAATATATATAAAAAATTTATTATTTTTTTTTTTTAAACTTTTAATTTTTTAAGATGCCCGTCAATATGACATTTTTGAAAATGAATGGCAAGTTGAGCATGACGTGGAGGTTTTAGATTAAAACGTATTTTACAGATAAAAATGCGAAATACGGGCATACGAGCGTCAAATTTAACCACTGATGGCGCCCTAACTGAGCGAAAATTGATCATAAGTGTTAAATGACTTGACTTTCACTGTGAAATTTAAACCACACGTTTCAAATTACCAATTGCGTTTGACTATTTCCAGTGCAAAATTTCAAACAAACTTAGAACAAAGAGCTCAAGCATTTGAGTTTGACCATTTCCTCTCCCAAATTCTCCTTAAAAAACTTATAAATTTCAAACAAACTTTGCACAAAGAGCTCAAGCTGCGCCTGGTTTTAATTGCTTCTACTGAATGACATTGAACAGAATAAAACCAGAAGTTGAGTGCACAGAAATGAGTGTTTTGGATTTACTCGGCGATCTCGAACCCTCGTTCTTCTTGAAACAGAATCGGCGGCCTCATACGATGAGAAATTGCAGTCCCGAAGAAGAAAACTTCATCCGGACCGCACTTACGCCCAAATTGGTCGATGACTGCAGACTGGAAATGGAGAGGCCGGAAACACCGATACCGGCTGTGTTCTGCCGTCCCTCGCTCTCCGTCTCCGTTACTCGACATCAATGTTTAGACTGGCAAAAAATTCCTGTCGATTGGGGATTCAAGACTTCCGTGACTCCATCTGCGAGCCCTTGTTTATCTGCTGCCTGGACGAAGCTCCCGTTAGATGTGAACGATTCGGAAGACATGGTTTTGTACGGGATTCTCAAGGAGGCCGCCAACAAAGGATGGATGCCTGGAACGCCCGAGGAAGAACTGTTGACGGAGATCAAGAGGGAAGCAGCTTTTCCTGTCAAAAGAGAGGCGGATGTCCGTCAAGAAACTGAAGCCACGCCGCCGCCGCCGCCAAAGAATGTGTGGAGGCACTATAGAGGCGTGAGGCGGCGACCGTGGGGAAAATTTGCGGCGGAGATAAGGGACTCTACACGGTAGGGAGCTAGAATTTGGCTGGGCACCTTCGCAACTGCTGAGGAAGCTGCGGTCGCATATGACCGTGCCGCTTACAAGATGAGGGGCTCTAGGGCTTTGCTTAATTTCCCTCTCCAGGTTTGCAACCTGGAGGACTGTAATACAAGTAACACTACGTTGTCCTCAGAAAAGGTGGAGAGTAGTGATTGGAGTAGGAAGAGGGAACGTGAGGAAGTGAGGAGTGGTAGTGAAGTGATGAGACAATGCCAAGCGGGATTGGAAGATAGCAACAAGATGGGTAACCAAATGGTTGAAGAGCTTCTGTGTGGGAAGATGGCAACACCGCCACTCACATCCAGTGGCATCGACATGAGCTTCACTGGTTTCTTATACCGTGGACACCTAACGGTGAATTGAGATATTTTCTGTGTTTCGTCTATGGAAAATTTGTATCATTCTTTTGATATGTGTGAAGTTTATATCATTAATTTCTACACCGTGTGGTTTAATTAGGGAATGCTTCCCAAACAATATAGATGTTAATTTACATTATTCTATAAAATAAAATTTTAATGGATAAAATATAAATTATTTTCATTTTTTTTAATAATAACAATAAATATTAAATTCATTTTTACAAACCGATATTAAAATAATTATATTTACTATTAATTTAATAATTTAAATTTATAACATTAAAATAATAGTTTCATACTTTTAAATTATTTCTAATAAATAGAAAATTACAAATTATTTATAATTATAACACACTATTATTGTCCAAGTTCCTTTCTTGTCGTTTTAAAGTTAATTTTCCGATAATATATTTTAATGATATGAAACTTTATACTGTAAATTTTTTAAAACTTATAATTAAATAATATAAGATAAATAAAAAATATTTATCCATATTTATTAAACAAATTCAAGATAAGTTAATATAAATAAATTGAAGTTTTTGGAGGGTAATTTAATTTCTCATTCATATTTTTAAAATCTGAAATTTGTATGGAAGAAGAAAGATAAAAATGCCTGAAGATAAAGATAAAAAATGGCTAATTCATATCGATCGCATTATTATAATACATTTTATCAAAAGATTTTTTTTTTCTACTTTTAAAATAGATGTCCAATATATATTAAATTATGTTAGAAATTTTTTAAATGTTAAAATTAATTTTTTTACAATTAAAAATGAGATAAAAAAAAATATTTACTATATACTTAATTAATTTTTCTTATTAAAAGTTCAAGATAAGCCAATATGTAAATTGACTTTTTTAAGAATATTTTTATTTTTCATTTTATTTCTTAAAATCTGAAATTGTATAAGAAAGAGATAAATTGAAAAATTGCTTAATTCATTATGGATCACAGAAATAAATACAAAAATTTGATTTAATTAATTTTTTTTAAATTTTAGTCATATATGAGATAAATATTTTGATGTTTATTATAAATTAAATATTACTTAATATTTATCAACTATTATTTAATGTATTTTATCAATTATTTGATATTTATCGAGTATTTAATGTAGTTTATGATGATGATGATGATGGTTAACGTCCACCGAGACCAAACATTGGTCTATCAGAGCTAAAGAAACCAAATTATTTATTTTGATTTAAGATTTTATTCCTATGCTCAAAAAACTTGGAGAGAAACCTCCTAAATTCACTATAACTACATTAATTAGGAAAAACATTAATCTTTTGATTAATCAGTTTCTTAAATCAAATATAATTTAATTAAAATTATTTGATTAAAAAATCCTTTTGCGCTAGTTTTTCTAATTATCGCCGCGAAACGGTTGAAAGGTAGACCCTAAGTTCACTAATCCATAATCGCTTTATCATTGACCTAGTCCTTTGCTGAAATCGTATGCTCACAGCTTTCGTCAAAATCCTCTGAAATTTGGCAGATAATGCAACTTGTGCGTGCGTTGAAACCATATTTCACATCACTCACATTATAATAAATATAAATGGTTTATAATCAATATTATATAAATATTATATGGTTATAGTAAAAGTTTATATATATATATATAAATATAAATAAATGTCTGTAGGTAAAGAAAATGATATCAAGTTTGCGTTTGTGATAACTATATTTCACATCACTCACATTATAATAAATATTAAATGGTTTATAATAAATATTATGGTTTATATAATATTTATGTATATATTTATATATTATATTATATATATATATATAAATTAAATGTTTGTAGGTAAAGGAAAATGATATTTTAAATTTAAATTAAAGAAATTTTATTGAGTGATTGGAGACCTTTATTACATTGTTGTTGGAGATTCCCCAGTGCACCGTGTAATGTTTTTTTTATCGTTTCGAATGGTTACTCCATTCCTATCACATATCATAGAGATTATATATTTTTATTTTTTATATACCTTAAATTTAATATAGGAATTTAATCCTATGTTATAAAATTAAAAAAATATAATACAATAAATATAATGCGAAGAAAATAATAATCATTAACCAATTTTTATATATAAATAAATTTATATAAATGATTGAAAATAGTAAAATCAGATACAATTTTATTTGGTAATATTATTATATTGAAAATGGTAAAATTAGATATAATTTTATTTGGTAATATTATTATTATTTTTATCTAGTTGTATATTAATTATGATTTTTAGATATTTCAATGGCAGATTAGGATTTTGTCCAAGTTACGCCCTTTTGAGACAATGTAACTCTCAATTGAATTCCACTCTCATCTCTAGGTTTGAACATAAAACCTAATGAGGACTAAACCTCACACAAACCAATTGGTTTACACCTTATCTATTTTGTGTGTGTGCATACATCAACGCACTCCCTACTCCAAATCCATCGGAATCAAAGTTACAATTGGTTGTTGTCTATGCACATGTTGCACATGCTTTTGGAAAAATGGAAAGGTGTAACAAAAAATTAACAAGAAGAAGGGTAAAAAATGTGAACAATATTTCAATTGTTTTTGGCATAGAGTTTCTCTCACTTTTTTGTCTTTGTTTTTATTTCTTGGGTAGGGCTTACCCGATTTTTGGGAAGTAAAATGAAATGGGATAAACAAGTCTATAGTGCATGTCTAGGATTCACTATTTTTTATTCATTAATTAAAATTACCCTAGGTTATTTACTTAATAAAGAGTATATATTTTGTTTTAACGAAAAGCACACAAACATACATACATACATATAAAGCACATCAATATAGATCCATCTAAATATATAAAGCACATCAATATAGATCTATCTAAATAGACATATTTTAAGCACAAAAAATAATTTAGGCCTCAATTATTTTTTTGATTGTTCTTGATACTTAATATATCTACATTCAAGATGGATTCATAATAGTATTTAGTGTTGAATGAGTGAACTTGTCATGCTTCATTCTCTTAATCATTGTTGTGGTTTAATGGATTGAAAATCCTTTATCGAGCATTTTATCTCTATTATCTCATTTAATTTCTATTATCATTATTATCTCATTTTAAAATGGGACCGCTTAGCCAAGCAACCCCCAAATATTGGGTGCATTACCCGACACACAAGAAGAACTGTTGATGTAAAGAGTTAAGGTCAAGTTGAGAGACTAGGGACAAAATAAAATCAAAGTTAGAGTCATGTCAACGTCATAAATCAAGTTATGTAAATCATGGAATTGACATTGTGTCAATTAAGTTTTCCAAACCAAAGTCATACGTGTCTTGTTGGGTCTTGATAAAATCCACCAAGAAACATATTTTTGTAAGCATGAAAATGTATGAAGAAGTTGCAATTGTATTGTTGCTTGGAGACGTTCTCTTACAAGAAGAAAATTTATGTAGGTATTACAATATAAGAATTAGATGAAGAATGAAGAATGGTGACAAAGTAGATGAAGAAGAAGATAACTCCATGAATAAAGCAGAATGATGAAGGGCAATAAAGAAGAAGGCTCCATGAAAGAAGAAGGCAAGAGAGAAAGACGAAAGAAGAATGCATAAAGAAGTTGATGCAGGAAGATGAGAAAGAGAATGGATCCTGGACTTGAGAAGGAAAAAAGTATGAAGAAGAATGCATCAATGCAAGACCAAGGACAAAGGAATAAATTTGATGCAACAAGAATAAGCAGTAGAGATAAGCGGTAGAAGAAACCATAGAAGAACAACCGAAAGAATGAAGTAACCGGAAAGGAAGATGAGATAGGTGAAAGAATAAGGAAAAGGAAGATGAAGATATAAACCAAAAAAACATGAAGCAAGTTAAATAATAGCACCATGTGTTCAAAATTGAAATGGAGATGCACTAAGTCCATGAAAACAATATCCCTAAAAGGTTTAATGGTCCCTAATGCATAATGTAAAAATGAAATGTTTGGTTTGAATTGAAATTGAAATTGAATGTACTTGAGTCAATGTAATGCTTGATGAGGAAAGTAGACCTCCCATTGAAGAGACAATGGTGCTCAATAAAAACTTTTCATGAAGGAAGATGTGGTGTTGAAAAACCACTTCTTTTGATTGTTGTGAGAGAGGTTGGTTTGTGGTCATTTGAAACCACTTGCAATGTGGCAAGAAGCCACATAAAATTTGTATGGTTAATGTTAATCTTGAAAACACATGTTGATAAATGATTTTGATGATGTAGGGGGAGTTTATTGTATAGATGCAGAGATATGTTGTCGAACTATGTATGAGAAAAGTTTTCATAGAGAACTAGTGAATACAACATCTATTGACCCATGTATTCTAGTGGATGGTAACTTTTGTATATTGACTTCAACAAACAATTTAGTTATGTTTTTTCATGTACGAGATGAAGGATGAAGATGAAAGGAAAATGCCAAAGATGAAGAGTGAAGAAGATTGAAGATGAAGATGGGACTAGTTCCAAGGATAACTCAAGACAGAGAATTTACAATACTTGTTAAGTGGGAGTATGATGGAATAACTCCTACTTGTGAATAATATTTAATATCTAAATTATATAATGAAAAATGTAATGAATTGGACCAACCATAAAAGTCTACCTATGGTTGAGAAATTGAGAGTAACATGAGTGAAAACAAGGATGAAGATTTAGTGAGAGATTCAAAGAAATATTTGAGAAAATAATTATAATGGTGATTTGAACACATTTCTCTAAATTGATATATTTGTTATTATCACCATTTCTATATAAAATGACCATCTTGTACAATATAATTACACATGGGAATTTCATTTTATAATATATTTCCACTTTTGGAGATTTCTTGCGTCCCTTGCTTCATGAATGGTTATTAAAACCAATATTTTAGATAATTTTGGGTATGCTTTCTTTTAAAATGTTATTGAAGTGGAAGTTGACTAACAAGGTTCGCTATAAAACACGGACATATTCAATAAACTCGATGTCGAAGGAAATATTAAAAAATCTCACTCAACTAGCTCTAAGAATGAGGATTGATCCCCCTTCAAGGCACAAAGGGCACAACTTTCTAAAGGCTTCTTGCATATTTAATAAAATGATATATGGGTGTGTTAGTTTGATAGTTAATTAAAGCATCATTTTCCGGCTTTGAAAAGCGTGTATATACGTGTAATATTGATTTCCCTAAAAAAATCACTTCATCCATATAATAAACTATTCAATCTATTTTATTGCAATTTTTAGATTTTTATGATTACATTTTGTTTTTATCTTCAAATCAGTGCTAAAATTTTTATGGTTTTTTTTCTAATTGTTTTGCTATATTACTTATCATCAAACTCATTTTTAAAAGGAAATCATTTATATTATAATAATTAAAGAATATATGTTTTTATTATTATTATTTAATTTAAAAATAATATACACAAAAATTTATTTAAAAATAGATTAATTTTATAATAAATAATAATAATAAATTTTTATTTTAATATTTTTCCAACAAGGTTAAAAAAAATTTACAAAACTATTTATAATACAATAATTTACATTATTATAAATTAAAATATAATAATTTACATTATTATAAATTAAAATCTACAAAATAGAAAAACAAATATTATATGACTTTTTTTTTCAAATATATTTAATTTTTTATTTTAATTATATATAATAAAAATTATTCAAAAATACCACCCTATTAAATTGTGCTTATATAAAGGAAACCTAATAATATTCTACATTTTTCAAAACATATAATCTAAATTCTACTAGATAAAATTATAACATATACAAATGCATTGTAAACTCAAAGTTGTACAAGATGTGCTAACTTCAGGATAAGATATAAAAATCATAAAGCACTAAAACTCCATCCAGAAGAAGACTAAATGTTGCCTCTCAACTAGGGGCCAGCATCCTTTGACTCCTTTTATGACCATAAGCAAGAATAGAAAATCTGTCACCTTTTAAAAACTTTTCATCTTTGTTTTAGTTTTTAATTTTTAATTTTTTATTTGAGTTTTTAAAAATCATATGCGAAGAAGATACTATTAAAAATAAAAATAGAAATTAGCGTGATATTTTTTCCAAAGATATTCTATTTATGTGTAAAAGAGATTTTATTTGTCTAAAGGAGATTAGATTAAGTTTTATGTTTATTATTAGTCCCTGCCCCTTCAGGGCTGGCAGGGACTATAGTAATCGATTTGAGTCGATAGCATTACTTTGACAAGATAATCAATAAACGTATTTTAACTTAAAACAAAGTTTCTTGAAATGACACATCAACCAATACAATATTTTATATTTTCTTATGCTTTTAACCAATCAACGAAATCTTCATCTTATTTGGCCTTAAAACGAGGTATACAGGCTCAAAAGTTAGGAAAAAATTGGGAGAAGTACAAGTAATTAGAACAATTTGACAACTTCATGAAGTAATGCTATCTTTGCCTTAATCTCCAACATTTAATGTTAAGAAAACTTATGGCGTATAAGTTGAAATTCACATTACAGACACGTCATCTGTGCTATGTCAAACCATGGCCGCCCTGCCGTGCCATGTCAAAATTGTAATTTGCATGAGAGCAACCGGCTTTACTTGCCTGCCTTAAAATGAAAGCAAAGCATCTTGCTTGCCTTAACATTTTTGGTCTCTCTCTGATCTGTTTGTTATTCCTAGCCAAAGGTGGAGGGTCTATTCTGTAAGATCAAGCGATGGGTATCTGAAGCGTCGCCCGGGGCATGCATCCAACATGGGCTCTTGAGTGGGTAACTGAAGCATTCCCTGGGGCATGCATCCAACATGGACTCTTCAGTCACTGTAGCATCAGGGACCATAGACTTTTCAGTCACTGTCACTGCAGCTTACCAGACCATGGAGTTTTCAATCAGTGTAGCAGCTTACCTTGAAGTTGTTGAATCCCCTGTAGTAGCTTACCTTGACGTTGTTGAATCACCTGAAACACAAAAGAAGTGGCTAGGTATGTATTTTCATTTAAATATTTTACCATAAACTACCTTTGTATTAACATCAGTGTAGTCAGCAAAATGGTCCACACCTTCGCAAATGGAAAATGGCAAGATTAACTACGGTGAAGTTGCAATTTTAGTTCAAAATGGCAAGATTATAACTTTTTCTACTTAAATACTGAAAATAGTTGTGCTAATAAGCGTTCGGCATGCATAATTACTCCGTCACCCTGAGAGTAAGAGAGGTTTTATTTTTTATATAAATACCAACTGAACTGAATTGAACAAAAGACCAAATCTATTATGATTGATGTAAACGAGAAGTGGCGTCGTCATGAGATCAAGAGGAGGACTTGAATTTGTTTTGGAGACGGTGGACGAGCTTGGCATCGATCTGGAAAGCTCTGGCAAGAAAGGAGGCATCAACAGGGGGAGAGGCCCCGAACAGTGCGTTGGCCATCAGCTGAGTTCCTGGATTTTGGTTGCTCAGTCCAGAGATGGCCACTGCGTTGACAAAGCCAACGTTGAGTTGTAAGTGCACAAGGCCTTTGGGGAACACGCCTTTGGGGAACACGAACACGTCTCCCTTCTCAAGCTTTGTCGTGATCAATGTGCTGTTAGTGGTGATGAAACCAACTGAGAGAGTACCCTCGATGCCCAGCAAGATTTCGGGGGAACGAGGCCAAGAGGGCAATTGTAGCCAAGCAAGAGAAATAGATGCTGAAAGCATCTATAAAATGAAACGAAAAATGAATACAAAGGTGTAGAACGCTTATTATGTGTACTCTGAAATTCACTTATCTGGAAACTGCGATACGAAATTGGTCAAATTTTGCAGTATACATGAGCACACCCTTGTTGGATCAAATTATTTTTTTTCAAACAGGAAAAATGCTTTCGTTGATGGTGCAAGAAAGCACATTAAACATAGACAAGTCTCAAGCTTTGTCGTGATCAATGTGCTGTTAGTGGTGATGAAACCAACTGAGAGAGTACCCTCGATGCCCACCAAGATTTCGGGGGAACGAGGCCAAGAGGGCAATTGTAGCCAAGCAAGAGAAACAGATGCTGAAAGCATCTATAAAATGAAACGAAAAATGAATACAAAGGCGTAGGACGCTTATTATGTGTAATCTGAAATTTTGATGACAATTTCCAGCACTTATCTGGAAACTGCGATACGAAATTGGTAAAATTTTGCAGTATACATGAGCACACCCCTGTTGGATCAAATTATTTTTTTACAAACAGGAAAAATGCTTTCGTTGATGGTGCAAGAAAGTACATTAAACATATACTTCAGCTGCAAGTGTAATGGCATGATGAGTCACATAAAAATAATAGCTTAAAAAAATGACATAAATTTTGTAACATAAAACAAGATTAGCAGGTAGCAAGGAAACAAAAGAATGGAGCTTAGTGTAAACTGAACAGCTCGAGATTACCCAAGGTGGAGGCAAAATCCGAGCTTCAACAGAGGCTAGTCTGTCACTAATTTTGATACCAAATTCCTTTGCATAAGGATCCTCATGATATGCATTGTGATAAACAGTCCGCAAATAAGCATTCTAATCTTAGCAACCATCTCAATCATTCTCTGATTGCATACATAATGAAGATTTCAGATATTAAGGCTACAAACATAAGCCTACGACCTTACAAACAAACTAATCCACATATTATGCAATTATTTTGAAGTCACAAAAATGCCATTCTCTTTCTAAACTTTATAATAACAAACAAATTACAAAAAAACAACCTACAGTATTAAATGCCTGAGAACAGTCATACTACAGCATGACTAAATCAAAATAAATTCCATCTCTTCATTTTTCTTGTTGCATAATGAAGGCCTAACACATTGTGGTTAAAATATTATGGGTGATAAACTACAAAGATCTCTTGATGTCAAAGTATATCAACCAAAGGAACCCTTTCATAGAAACAAAACTAATGCCTGCATTGTTGGAATGCAGTAAAGAAAAAAAACCTGTAAGATATCCATCTCTTGGTCTTTAGGACGCTGGCATGTTACTTTCAACAGGGCAGTGATTTGCTGTTCATTCAACCGCTTAGAGTAGCGTTGGCCCTCAGCTATTTTGCAAACCTGCCAGAATATATGAATTCAGAAAATCCATCAAATTGCAACAAACTGCTTGAAAGAATAATTCATGTATGGTGGTTTGTACACAGGTGTCGAAACTGATATTAGAAATCTGCCTACCTCCATGGGCAAATAGTTTGGCCTTTGTTGGTTTCCAACTTGAAGACAAGGCAAGCTAGTAGTTTTCACTTCACCAACTGTCTTCCCAGATATCTGTTACAAAAGCAGACCACCAGATGGCACCTGAAAGAGTAGCTTCTGATGATACAGGCTATAGATTGAATGGTTATGGAATAAAATGTTGGTATGAAGAAACCCCTTTCGCATCTCTATCTCGGCATAACCAGTGTCCATGGACGTTCTGCAAATGCTGTGGCACTTTCTTTCTGAACTCCTTAATGAACATCTGGGTAAGGATCGGCTTATCGGTCTCTCTAGACTGAAAGCAATCTGTTCAATTTTCGCCGGAATAAGACATTTTATATGCATGCAGGTTCATGTTCATGGCATGAGAGATACGTGGCGGTGTTGAGGTTTGCTTATAAAACAGGTGTATCAGTGACCATTTCATGCCGTTGTTCTATGCCGCTTACGGGTTGAAAGACTGTTTAGGACGGTTGAAAGACTTTTTAGAGCAATGTGAATGGTGCACTTTTCCAAGTTTGTCGGTAGTGATCGTCATGGGTGCGTGTCACGTGTGATCACCTCATCGCATAATGTCTAGATATGACCGCATCTCGCAGACCTCTCGGAACGAGAGATCGAACTTCGTCAAGAAACAAGGCTTGATGCAGGAGCGATCTGTAGCAACAGAAAAAAACGAAGGCGCAAAACTTCCAGAGGTGATTCGACCGGATGATCATAAAGCAAAAGCGAATGAAACTGCGGAAGAATCAAGAGCAGAAGCGCCTAAGCACGTAGAAGAAATTGTTCATGGGGAACAACCAATCTTAACTCACACGTAGCCGATATCTGCAGTAGAGGTCGAGTCTGATGGAGACTAATCTCATTAATAATAATTTATAAAAAATTACTCTGCGCCTAATTATATATAACTATAAATAACTTAAATTGATAAGTATAACAACCGATGTCACAAAGATTCACATTTTAATCCTAATCCTAGGAGAATGTTTAATAACATGGTTAACGGATAATTGACATAAATGGTTTTATAGCATTGCTTAAGAAATGAATCATAGTTTCATTTAACTATATAAAATATTATTTCAATAGGCCCATAATTACATGTGTGAAGAATCCTACGTTGGCAAGTTATGTGATTGCCAGTTGCCATAACATGTGTTTGCTATTTTTTAATTAATTCTTGCGCATCTTACCTGTCCAATGTTACACATCAATGTCTCAACGGTAGCCGTTCACAGTACAGAGCAGAAAAGTATAAATATGAAGAATCCATCCCAGCAATTCGTCATTGCTTTATGTAACAAATTTGGAGAGGATATCCACTTATCTAAAATGGTCCTCTCCAACATACATAGCTGCTTCTTACTTACTCTATTAGTCATAGCATTTTGCATTTTGAATGGTATTTCAGAAGCAGAAGCTGCCCCACTGGCGTTTCTGGCAAAAAATTCAACCGATCCACTGTTTGGGAACTCGTAAGAATAACTCTCCAACTCTGAAATCCATTCATTTATATATTTTCTTTGGTCGAGATTATTTTGACATGAACGGTTAGTACTTTTGCATGGGAAGCTAATTGCATGCAATAAATTTATACAATAACTTGCACTTTCTATGAATCTGTGTAATAATGAAACTATTGCTATTTTTCAGGCTTATTCGAACAGTGAATGCATCTGGCGTCCAAATTTATGAATGTGAAAAGAATTCAACTTCAAATGTGCTCTAGTATGCTTCTGTTGGGGCAATGGCCACGCTCTACTCTCCCAATGGTATTCGTGCAAATGGGAATTTTACATCAGTGGGTTATCATTATTTCCTGGCTGAGCCTCTCGCCCAAGGCGGGAAGCCCACCTTTGCATTTAGCATGGAGGCAGGAGAAGCCATCTCGGCTATCCCCGAATCAACTGTAACAGGTAGGGCAACATTCTCTTTCTGTAAAATGAAAATCCTCAGAAGCCGAACTGTAAAAGTTCGCTTATAATGTTTGAACTTGGATTATGATAATTACCGTTTATTGAGAAAATGCTAATAAATTAATTGGTTTTTTTTGACACAGGGACTGTACTTGCTAGGAAAATGTCTAATACAGCAGATGTGCCTAATTTGCTACATGGCAATGCGAGCTCGGTATCTTATGTACAACGAAGGCATGGTAAAGGCGGAGTTCCTCCATCTTCTTAGTGTAGTGTGGTTGGAAACCAAATCCAAATTCCATATTCTGCACAATATCTAATCTGGCAGCAGGATCGATGCCTCCCCATGGGAATTCCTGTAGTAATAAGAGTTTCAAAGGATTTTAGTCCTCTTCTCGGCTTTTACTCGGAAGGAATCTAATATTACAAATTCAATGGTTCTTCTTGGAATAATTTCAATGTATCAACAGATCTATACAATTCTCCAGGCCAGGAGGTTGTGGGTCGCCACTATTTCCCTACAAAACCCGATCAAAATGGAGGACAACGCACGTGGGAACTGTTCATGCCTTTCAATCAAGTGACTGCAAAGGTTGTGAGTTCAATTACAAAGCAATCTGATAGTATTGCCTGGAGTAAATTGAAGGCTACCAGTCATGGTGGAAAGGTCCCAAAAAGCGGATTGAGACTTTGATCTACACACACAACTATTACTAGAAGCTTAAGGGCATTTGATTTGAAAGTTGTGTGCAAGGTGGTACATAATAGTATCTATGTTGCACCCCTATCTCTACTCCATGACTTGACTAGTTCAGCGCTGAAGCCCAGCTTTTCGCCCCCACAAGCGAGCAAGCCACATCCATGTGCTTTGCAGGGACTAGCTGCTATGCAGTCGACCTTGTTTTAATTATAAATTTAATATTTATAATTATTTAAAAAAATTATTTTAATTTGAATCTTTAAATTTTTTGAAATATAAATTCCTTTAAAATGTTAAATTTGGAAAAAAAATACTCTCAACTCTCCACATATCATGTGTTCTATTGCATGGTGGAAATCATTTTTTTTTTTTCTTCATTTAAATAGTACATTCATAAAATATTTTAACTTCCATATATATATATATATATATTTTTTTTTTGTATATATATTATACAAAAAGTGAATTACATATATATATATTAATTTTTATTTTATATTTTTTTATATAAAGTTAATATTGAAATATTAATTAACATGGATATTGAAATAGTTTATTTAAAAGTAATATTGAAATACTTTTATTTTAGATTACTTTATCTCTTTGCATGAAGTTGATATAAATTATGTTTTTTTCCCTGGGGAAAATGATAATTTTCATTAAGATAAAAAATGAAAATTACAGTTGTATGGTTTATATGACATAATACAAAAAATTGATTGGTATCATGCTAATTAGTTCCATCGTCCTAGCACATAACAAAACAATATACCTCATGTTAGCAAATTTCTAGAAGTATAATCTAGTATATGGGTGTTGTTAGATCACAAATGAAGATCAACTATGTGGGTGGTCCATAAGAGTCAAAAGGTTCTAGTAAAATATGATCAATCCTGTATTGATCCGAATTGGATCCTCAAAAAATTCCATGATTGGTAAGAATGAATGACAAACTTCAAGAAAGCTTATAGCTATTAGAAATAACCTATGAATAATGGCAATTTGCAACCAGCATAGAGCAACGAGGACCTTCGTTCAAAGCGTGCTGATCGTTGGCCCATGGAGACCACGGATGGCGCAAAAATGGCAATTGGGAAGCTCGGATCCAGAAATGGAGGCTGTTTCTGATACGCGATTAGCACAAATCACATATTGGTGGGCAAAACCCCTTGAGAAGGAAAAGCCCCGAGCACTCGGTCACAAGCGAAACTAGAAAACCGTGGAAAAGCGCTAAAACGATAAGGCGGGTCCCACGCTCAAAACTGGTGGAATATCGGAGGCATTTTGGGTAGTAAGTGGGTTTGGCCGAGGACCCAGCGATTCCATACACTGAGTGACGCGTGTCTGGTGGGGAGAGAGAGAAATCGCTTACACTGTAGACTAACGGTCGAGCAACTCAACTACGCGATATAAGTGAAGACCGTAGGATCTGGGGGCTCCAGATCAACGATGGGGGTTCAACTCGATGGATGACCAGACCCGGGGGAGAAATAAACTACAACACATAAGATTTGAAGTCTGATTTGACCAATGAATCGGCAGAAGGATCCATTTCACAGGCATCTGAGAAATAACAGAAAAAATGACCGTTCAGGAAGAACTGACGCTCAGTTCACAAAGAAATAGGTGGCCACCTCTTTGCGAAGCATTACACAACGATAATGACGCCGAGCAGAGGAGTCCTAGCGGGCAGAGGCAGGTGACCTAGAGAGCCGAGAAGCTGAAATGAAGAGTCGATGGAACGAATTGGCTTTAAAGCCACGAGCTGACAGGAAGCAGGAGGACAGTGAGGCAGAGAAGCAGTGAAGAAGTCGAAGGCCAAGAGACACAAAAAGAGAGGCAAAGTTGCAAAGGGTAGAGAAGCTAACTGACCATCAGAGTAAAGGCAACATTGAGCAGACAAAGACCAATTGAGGTCAAAATTCAGTAAGGGAGTATGTGAACTCTAAGGACTTGGGAATCCCAAGTGCCATCCTACTGATCATTCTCTGTCAAGTGAGACTCAGATTGAGTTCCTTACTGTAAGACTCTACTTTAAAAACATAATAAAAATGCCACCACTAAAGGCTAGACTAGGAGACGTAGCCCAAGAGGATTGGGTGAACTCCTTATTAAATCTTGTTGTGTTTATGTGTGCTTACTGTGATCTCTTACTGTTTCAAGTGTCTGTGTATCTCACAATCTTATCGATTCGTTGCACAAGATAACATACACACACACACACTAGCACATGAGTTTGTAATACCTTAATTAATTTCCTGAGGTCACCTAGGGGTGATTTCAGATCAAGTGGTATCAGAGCATTAGGTTGTTAAGGTTAGACAAGCTTGTGCTGAATTTAGCTGTTGAATGCTAACTAGATCAAAGCTCAAATTAGAAGAAGGAGATTTGGTCGAAACTAATCTTGAAATTGGAAGAGTCTATCCTCAGAAGAAAATGTCGGAGGAAGGTTCCTTAGGCCCAGACCCACAATTTATACAGATTTTCCTGGCCATGAGGTCCATGGTAGAGGAAATGTATAGGGACTTTAGAAAACAAAAAGATAAGGAATTATCAGGCTCCAAACAAGATAAGGGGGAAGAAGAATCTCTCCTCCATGACCACTCCAAAGGCAAAGGGAAAGAAGAAAGCTTTCACTTACCTCCTAATAGCCTTGAACATAAAAAGAAGACATCTTTGGTTAAACTGGATGTTAAATTTGATTTACCAGTATATAATGGAGAGTTGAATGCAGAAAAGCTGGATAATTGGATCAGACAAATTGATGTTTATTGCAAAGTGCAGAGTATCGACTTAGACAAGAGCAAGATTCAGTTGGCCAGCTTACGCCTGGAGGGCACTGCCTTGGTTTGGTGGGAAGGCAGGACCCAAGCTAACATGAAGAGACATGGTAAGACTCTTTCTATTTGGAGTGAATTTGTTTCTGCAATCAAAAAGCAGTTCTATCCATTGGCCTACATGCAGCAAGCTATGATGAGCTAGCAAACTCTTCGCCAATTGAAAGGGCAAAGTGTACAAGGTTACACCCAAGAATTTAGGAAGAGAGCTTTGATTCTAGGAATCTCATTAGACTCACCTGAGACTTTGTTGAAGTACATCGGTGGTCTACACAGCTACATGAGGCACACTATCCTCATATTTAATCCCACTAGTATAGATGAGGTATCTGTTCAAGCTACACATCTAGAAGCTAGAGAAAAGAGTGTGAACCCAGAGGTTGGAGGATCATCCAAGCCCATTGCAAGCAAGAATAAGGAGAAAAGAAAACAGAAATGGAAAGAGAGGAAGGCCAACACTGCATAGAAAATCAAGTCTTCATGAACTCACTGTAAGAAGGATGGGCATGATGATGAGCATTGTTGGATTCTGCATCCGGAGCTGAGGCCTAAGAAATTCGAGGGCAAGAAGAAGAAGACTACTGTAGCTATTCATAAAGATTTGGGGTCGGACTCAGGAGATGAAACAACCATTGCAACCACATGTATAAGAGGTAAGAATTTTGAAGCATCTACTAGGAATTCCGCACAATCTACTATTGATGAAGAAAATGAGAGAAAAAGACATGAGCTTTTCCATATTCGAGTTATTTCCAAACATCAAAAGATTGATACTTTGTTTGATAGTGGCTCACAAGTAAATTTAATTTCTGAAGCAATTGTAAAGAAGTTGGGATTACTGACTACACCTCACAAGAAACCATACCCATTAGGTTGGTTAAGTGATAAAGCACAACTACAAGTGACTAGACAATGCAAACTCAAGTTTTCTTTTGGGTCAGTATTTGTAGATGAGGTTGAGTTAGATATAATTCCTTTGGATATATGTGGAAGTGTGTTAGGAAGTCCTTACTTGCATGACAGAAAAGCTATTTTCTATAGAGCTGAGAACAAGTATCTACTCGTTAAACATGGAATCAAATACTTTGTAAGAGCTCATAAGCTCAAGAATAATTATACTCTCATAAACTCAGGGCAAATGAAACGAATTGTAAATTCATGAAAACAATTTTTACTGATGGTTGTAAAGCCTGATAAAACCAATGTATTTGAGGGCTGTGATGCTAAACAGTAAGCTGATTTAGAAAAAGTTGTTTCAAAGTATGATATCTTGTTTCAAGAACCTAAAGGTCTGCCACCCAAAAAGGAAATAGTGCATGATATTAATTTGTAACAAGATGCTCCATTGCCTAACATTGGGATGTACAGGTTGTCCGCTTTAGAGAATGCAGAAATCAAGAAGCAGGTGCAAGAGTTGCTTGAGAAGGGGTTCATCAGATCTAGCACATCACCATGTGGGTCACCAATCGTTTTGGTGAGAAAGAAAGATGGCTCGTGGAGAATGTGCATTAATTACCAAGCACTGAATAAAATAAAAATAAAAAATTGTTATCCCCTTCCTTGCATAGATGATCTACTAGATCAGTTAAAGGAAGCTGTTTATTTTTCCAAGTTAGACTTGCATAGTGGATATCATCAGGTCAGAGTTGCAGAACAAGATGCATGGAAGACTACTTTCAAAACAAAGCAGGGATTGTAT
>APFE030778592.1:0-17100 GCA_000404065.3 Pinus taeda | reverse complement strand
CTTCCACGTGATTTGGAAGAGAATCATATTACAATGTAAAAATATATTTTTTGATGGTTATTGACAAATGAATAAATATATTTTAGGAAAAACATTAAAGTATATGGAAATCTAATAGAATAGGTATAGACTCAATCTGAAAGATAATACTTTTCATTAAGAAGGAGATAATTGTTCAACAATACACATTTTTTAGGATAGGTAACACCTACATCACCTCCTATTGCAACTATTCTACTAAAAATGTTCATATTTTTATTATATATGTACAATGAGAAACTTCGTAGTTCTCCTTTTGATCAAAAGAAGCCATGAAGGTGAAATAAACTTGGACATGCATAAAAATTTTAATGGAATAAAAGAAGCATCCATTTTTCCTTTCACTAAATTGTAATATAACTACATTTATGCATCCTAAATTGTCTTTCATAATTTCAAAGAAAAAATATCATGAAATGTACACACCCTTCGCATTGAGGATTTCCATTGTTACTATGTCATAGAGGCTCCCAACATGCAAACATTAATGACCCACAAATTTATTCCTTGTTAGTTATTCCCCACATGTTAGTTTTCTTCAACAATGTCTCAAGTTATTCTTCCTTGTTACTCACTTCATTCTTTTATATATTTTCCACAATTGCGCCATGTTTTTTCTTTCTTCTCGAAGGGTTCTATCAAGTAGCAAAAATTTCAAGGATGGAAATTTATTTTAAAGCTTATAAACCTAGTCTAACATTAGTACCCCATAACATGCATAATATAAAGTGTTTAATTATATTTTCTTAAAAATATTGAGAGTTCTAATGATTTTGAAGTTAAAATAGCTTTAAAGTATAAACATTGAGAAAATAAATTAAAATAATGTCAAAATTGACAGACATTCTTATCTTTTATTTTGAAAAACCATGGAATATTAACCCACTCTAAATATTGCCCAAAAAAAATTTGTCTACTACGTGGAAAATTACTGGGCTTATTTACATTGGAACATTGTTTATTCTACCGAGAGCTCATAGATTATTCGTCAATATTATCTCATTTTGCGCTCTACTTAGTCATTCTCCTTGCTCTTCAAGGGTGATTTAATTCCCAAATAATGCGAACTAAACAAGCTTATTTTGTTATACCTAACTACTTTAAGCATTAAATATGTTAATTGAGTATCCTATTAAATATATGTGGGATTTTCCACTTCCTTATTTGTATGGGTCTTTAGCCATGCATAATCATTTCTAACTTCTTCTTTGTCTCATATAATTGTTTGGATAACTTTCTCCTTGTTGACATTCTCTACGAGTATAAGAAATCTATAGTTCCTTGTTCAGATTTGCTAGCAAGGTCTGTTTATTCATGTAGAAAAGTTGGACATATATATTTTAATTTGTATGGTCTTATGAATTTTCCTTATGCTAATGAAAATAAATGTATGAAGAATTGTATTGATGATTACATTGGAATGTTTTAGGTGTACTATTAGGTCCCTATACTACTAGCGTAACCCATTATTGCTATTAATACAACCACCTTATTATATTTTTGTGCCCATGTAGTCCAATATTTTTATTATTGTGCCCCATAGAAACCCATTATTATTATTATTGTGCATTACATTAATATTGTTATGTAAGATCTGATTATATCATGACCCCTTAGAATTTTATATAAAGGAAGGACGTCTTGTCAATTGTATCATCGAAGAATTTTTCATGTGTAATGTAAAGGAGGTTTCCCCCTCAAAGAGGCTTATTTCTAAGGTGTTGATCTATCTTTTATGTCTTTTTGTGGGTTGTTTTCATAACATGTATTTATTGGGAAGTAAATCTCAAGGTTTCAAAACTTTTAAGGAATTTCATGTATGGATTGGATATGAAGCATAATCACATATTGGCTCTCTTCATACTGTTAATGGAAGATAATGTAATCTAATGAATATGGAAAAATATATACAAGCATGGGATTCAACATCATAGAATAGTTCCATAGAATTCTCAACAAAAATATGTAGTTGAAAGAATGAACATTACTATAATTAATATAGTTAACTCAATGAGGATTTTCAAAAATTGAACACTGATGTTTTGGGATGATGTGATTCTATGTGCAATGTATGTGAAAATCTTATGTCCATCTCACACTCTTATAAAAATACTCCTTGTAAAATGTGGTATGGATGAAATCCTTTGGTAATCCATCACAAGGTCTTTGGTTCCTATACATTCACTTATGTTTTTTATAGTATAACCATTATTGCATATTTCGTATATTATTGTATGTTTTTACTTCTAACTTTGTGGTTGTGATGTATCAAACATTGGTTATGCATCCCTCAAAGGATCTCAACATAATTTCTATTTTTCTCAATGGTTTCAAAATGAACTAAACATAATACATGGAATTCCTTGCAATATTTTACAACCTTTCTAGAATTTTCACTCTATGATTAAAATTTAACTCGATTCTCATCTCGATATAATTTTTCTTTGTACAAACATATATGTACAATACTAATGTTATTCCCTTTACAACAAAGTATCGGGTTGAAGGATAGCATCTATATTACTAAGGTTAGACTCTACTTATGTCAAAACCCTCTATAACATTCTTTGCTTGATTAATTTAGAGTTATTCCAATCCAAACAAAGGAATTCCTTTCTTGCATGTGTTGGTTAATCTATGACCAACTTGAGTTATCTTGTGACATTGTTTCAGGGTAAAAATTCATGCACGCTTTCTCGCCTATGCTTTGGCCTTCAAATACTTATCCAATGCTTCCTCTTTATAGGGTTTCAATGTCGGTTGCAATTTTTGGTTGATGCTCGCTCCAAGGAAATTTGATTTTGTTTGAGTTTAAATAATACCGTTATCTAGCTAGGGATTTTCCCAAAAGGCCCAACACTTGAAACAATGCATGGATATCAATTTCAATTAAATGGATTTACCCTCTCTTTTTTAGTGATAATATTTAATTATGAGAAAATAGTTTTGGCCATCTTATAGCCCCAACAATGTAAATATTTCTTTTTATTCATAAGAAATATGTATACAATCTATTTACTTGTTACTATGTGTAATGAAGTGATTCCATCAAAAGTTTAAAATACTATAATATTCGTTCTATTGATATTCTATGGGCACACATTACATATTCACGTCAACTCTACATATTTTGTTTCTGAATAATGATTGTATATAATTTACTATTACTATCATTTTCATTGAAGAAGAGGATATGAAAATTAGGCAAGAGGCACATTGAACCCTTGTCATGGGAGTTTTAGAAGGTTGTCCTTTAGGCCCTAATATTTCTTTGCCAAGGGTTGCTTGTTCCATGTCCAATTGATATGATTCTAGTGCTTTGACCTATAGCAAGGTAAACTAGGTATACATTTATTTTTCTACAAGTTAAATTATGTATAAATTTATTTCTCTTATCTGCAATAGTTCTTCTCTGTAGTAGCTTACAACAAACTATATTTTTATAGGTGAATAAGGGTTATTGTGCATGTTTTGTATATTTATGCATTCAAACAAGCTTCTTTAATTAATTACATAATATCCTTTTTCATCTTTGCACACATTCAAATGTATTATTTTTTGTGCATGCTTATATATTTACCCATCCAAAAAAGCTTATTTAATTTATTATATAATATCCTCTTGCATCTTTGCACACATTCAAGTGTATTATTTTTTACAATATACTTATCTAAGCTTTTCTTGATGGAAATAGATCAAAGGCTATTACATTCCTCCAACCAAGAACTATGTTTCCATGTACCTTCCCCTAAGCTCTAACTCCTGCTTCCCAGGAGAACAAATAGTAGTCATTTTCCAATTTACATTTCCTTCACCCTTAGCAACATCTTGCTACTTTTGGGGTATGAGTAAAATAATTATTTCCAAATATAGCTTTATATTTTATCCAACTCCTTTTATCTCCAACAATCATTTTAAGTGAGTTTCACACACGAAACTTTTTATTGAATCATGTGTTTTCTTGGTAGTCTGCGAAACCAACAATTCAACTCTAGCAAAAAGGAGATTTTTTTGGAACTTTTTATCTTTCCTCTTCTTGGGTGTAACTCATTCCGTGTGAATTAGAAGTCCAATATCACATTTAAGCCTTTAATAATTTTTCAAGAATCATAACACAAAAAGACAAATTTTCTTGTATATGAATAAAAATAAATGTTCACATTGTCATATGTCACATCACTTGACGCACTTTGACTTGTTAGGGGCAATTGAATATTCAATTAAGAAGCTCATAAGATAAATTTACCAATTCTTATTACAATTCAATAATTAGAGGAAACATAAGCACCTTCAAAAGACATATTTAGCATGTTTAAAAAAGAAAGTTATACTTTTTTAAAATAATTGTCTTTGCTTTGAAAATGAATTTATTAAATTAAACACAAATATAAATCAAAGGATAAAAATTCAACTCCATGTTTGTATTTTTGAAATATATTTTGATTAAATTATTTGCAAAAAAAATTAAATTGAACATAAGTGAGTTAAAATATAAGATTGAACTTTTTCGTCATTTTCGTATAATATTATGATATTATGTATATGTAAAATCATGACACAAAAAAGAAAAAATAACACAACAAATAAACCCATATTAAAAAATAAAAAGCACATTTTAACATTATATCATTATAAAGCATCAATTTCTAGCTAATTAATTTCTAAAGTACATAATATCTTGCAAATTATGATAAATGTATTGAGTAGTTCTGCTTGCAAGAAATTTATCATCATAATCATTTGTGATATAATAGTTATTTTTATTATTGAAATATATGTTAATTGATAAATGTTATGATCATTATTTGAAATAAATGGGATGTTATTAAATTGAATATCAATTTGCACATAAAATAAGTCAATACCCAAATTCAACTCGTTTAAAGTGTAATTGTTATAAACGATGTTTATGTATGTGTAAAGCCATTATATATGCACAAACACAAACATATACAAAAAAAAATATATAATCAAAAACATTTGAAAGTCTACCACAAAACATAAAATTGTAATTAATTATAAGAATATATTAATTTAAAATAATTGTAATTTTAAAATAAAAACATTGAATAGTGTTGGTTACAAAAAAAAAATACATTTTCATTCATGATGTCATGGTAATTTACCAAAATAAGTGAACTTTTATTAAATTGAGCATAGATAAGCTATGTGAGCATTCAATTCATGTGAAGTGTAATTCTTGCATTGGATACTATGCATTCTTAAAATCATCATATAATTTATTTGTATCAAGTTGTTCTAATCAAAGTTTTTTTATGTTCAGGAATTTATAGGCATACAAACACAAAGAAACAAAGCAATACATTACATAAAATAAAAACAAAAACATCTAAAATTTTACCATCACAAAACATCGATTCGTTACTAATTAACAATATATATTGGTTAAAAATAGTTCTCGAAGATGCATTGAATAATGATACCTACAAAAAATCCATAACCATTCATGATGTTCTGGTCATTTGAAAAAATAAATGAAATTTTGTTAAACTAATTGCTAATTTGAACATGTATAGTTTAATACACATTCAATTAATTTGGACTATAATTCTTCCATATTATATTTTATGTGTGTAAATCATCATAGAGGTGATTTGTATCAAGTAATTTGGGCAATGGACTTCCATATGGGATATTCTAATGAAATACTTTTTTGTGTTCTAAAATTATACACATAACAAGAGAATAAAGAAACAAACACATACATTTCATAAAATAAAAACACAAATATTTAAAATTTTATCATCGCAAAACATCAACCTGTAACTAACTATAAAAACATAGTAATTAAAAACACTTATAAAAATATTGTGCACTGGATAATGGTGCTTATAAAAATTCAAATTCATTAATGATGTTGAAAAAAGAAGATTTTATCAAATTTAAAAACAATTTAAAGATTAATAAGTTAATTCACATGTTCTACTCATTCTAAAAGTAATTATTGCATATGATATTAAATATGTGTAAAAATATTATACCCAAACAAACAATTACACGCAAACAAAAGCACAACAAAAATACATAGCATAAATTAAAACCACATACATATAAAATTCTATCATCAGAAAACATGCATTTGTAAATTAATTTTTAAATTTTATGTTTATTTTTTTGGATATATTTTTAATTTTACATTGAATGATTGTGGTTAAAATAATATGCATGCTCATAGTCACCTGTGATGTTCTGATTATTTGTATTTTTTAAAAGTATATATTGATTAAAAAAATAATGAAAACTTGTGATTTTCAAACATACAAAAGCTAGTGATGATTCTTACAAGGAAAATCCATAGTCATTATTACTTGTGGTATTGTCATGGTCATTTGTATCTAAAAAATTTATTGACTAAACATATTTGTGAAATTTTGATTTTATACAAAATAGATTTAACAAGGTATAAACTTCACCCATTTTGTACCATAAAAATTAATTAATTAATACACTAATTATGAACTTACAATCATTGAAGTACCCACAACGAATGGCCTATACACCTGGACGAATAAACGAGCAGCTCCACTGCAAATCGCTTCCCTCCTCGACAGATTTCTAATATCAGACAATGCCATTCACATTGGAGGAGAATTTATAGCTCACATAATTCCTTTTTCTGGATCAGATCATTGGCCTATTGAATTGCACTGGAATAGGCCAGGAAATAACATTAAAAGGCCCTTTCGTTTCGAAGCTTTCTGGATTTCCCATCCAGAGTTCAAGCAATTCATCAACACAACATGGAAAAATTCTAATCCAAGTGAAAATACCAAAATGGAAAGATTCCAAAAAAAGTTGAAGATGCTAAAGGCAGAAATAAAGCGTTGGAACAAAACTACTTTTGGCAACATATTAAAGGAAAAGGAACAGCTTATTCAAGAAATCAAAAACACGCAACAACGAATAATCTTGGAGGGGCGATTAGAAGAACTCACACAAAGGGAACAAGAAATGGAAAGCAAACTTCAGGAGCGGGATCGACAGGAGGAGGTTCTATGGCGGCAGAAATCCAGAATCCAATGGCTGCAGGAGGGTGAGAAAAAAACCAAGTTCTTCCATAAAACAACAATGCAAAGAAGAATGCGAAATCAAATATCACAGGTAAACAATGCTCAGGGAGTAAAACTGGAGACACAGGAAGGAATAGAACAGGAATTTGTACACTATTTCAAGGAAATGAGTAAGGAGCCAAATATCAACAGAGCGGAGGCAATAGACAACATCACAAGGAAAATACCGCGTCTCATCACAGAGGAGCAAAATACTCTACTTCTCAAGCCGATCAGCCTTCAGGAAGTGGAAAATGCAGTTAACCCCCTAAAAGCAGGTAAAGCTCCTGGTCCTGACAGCTTCACGTCAAATTTCTTTCAGCACTTTTGGGAGTTAATCAAGTGGGAAGTGTGGCAAGTAGTAGAAGAATCTCGCAACATGCGATGGATGTATCTGGGCTTGAATGCAACATTCATTTCCCTAATACCTAAATCGGAGGAGTCCAACACGCTTGATAAATACAGACCCATTGCCTTATGCAATATCATCTACAAGATAATTTCCGAGGTAGTGGCGCTGAGGTTAAAACCGGTGCTTCCATTCATCATCTCACCAGAACAATCTGGCTACGTAGAGGGACGTCAAATAATGGATGGGATAATACTCACCCATGAGATTAGTCACTCCCTCAAACATTCAAAAAAACTAGGTATGCTTCTTAAAATTGATCTATCTAAAGCTTTCGATAGCATAAGCTGGGAATACATGCAAAAGATTGTAACTACTTTTGGGTTTGCCAATGCGTGGATACGATGGATTAGCAGTCTCATCTCTTCCACATTATTTTCAATTCTCATTAACGGGATTCCTACCTCTACCTTTCGCTCATCTAGAGGTATTCGACAAGGGGATCCCTTGTCACCTTTTTTGTTTATAATCATGGTGGAAGGATTAGGTCGATGCATTTAAAATGGCATCCTTTCACAAGACCTCAAAGGCATTACCCTCCGCCAAGCCCCCACCGTCTACCATCAGTAATTTGTAGATGACAACATGATATTTGGGCGTTCCTCGGTTCAAGAAGCTCGATCCTTAAATTCCTTGCTTAACATATTCTCTAAAGCCTCTGGAGCTCTTATAACAAAGTAAAATCCCAGATCTTTTTCTTCAACACCCATCCGACCACTCAGCGAGCAATCGCTCGCATTCTAGGCTTCTCCATTGCTACCCTCCCATCCAAATACCTAGGGGCCCCTCTCTTTGCCTCGGCTCAGAAGCATTCCTCGTGGACTTCCCTTCTTGAAAAATTGGAGGCCAAATTATTCCTCTGGACTCACTGCTCCTTAAATATGGCTAGTAGGCTGGTGCTCATCAAGGCGGTTCTTCAATCTATGCCGCTTTACCTATTTTCCATACTGGCGGCACCAAAATGGGTCTTAAAAGCCATCAAAAAATTACAGTGAAACTTCCTTTGGGGCAGCACTGGACCTAACAGGGAATGGGCTTTGGTAAAATGGGAGAAAGCTTGTCTCCCAAAAAGTGGAGGAGGAATTGGCCTCCGAGAGCCAGAACACAACAACTTGATCATGGGAGCAAAGATATGGTGGAAATGGCTATCCTACCCCAGCACACAATGGGCCAAAATATGGACAGCCAAATATGCAAACAACCTACCCCTGGAGGAGCGCATAAGAATGTCGGAAATAAGTAAAGGATCAACAATATGGAATTCAGCAATATTAAATAGGGATCTTATTCAGAAACATAGTTTCTAGGAAGTGAAGGACGGATGCACATCCCGTTTTTGGACAGACTCATGGCAGCAATTCCCAAGCATAACAAATATCATCCAAGGCATACCGCTTCAGGATATCAACCAACAGGAAAAGATCAATCAATTTTGGGAATAAAACAATGAATCCGACCACCATGATTGGAAAGAAGCCAACACTATATTACCTCATAGTCCGGAGGCAATTAAACAAGCCCTAGCAGAGGAGTTAACAAAAAGGAAAATCCTCAAGGAGACAGGCCACGATAAACTAAGATGGGGCTATGAAGAGAAAGGTACATTTACAACCAAGGAAGCATACCAAATCATCCTAAAAGGTAAATTCACCAAAGATAAGCTATGGGAGAGAATTTGGAGCACCCCCATATGGCTGAAGATTTCCACCTTTCTCTAGCTTTTGTCCCATAATCGTATTCTCACCTGGGATAACCTCAGAAAATGGAAATTTGCTGGACCCTCAATTTATCTCCACTGTAAAATGGCGGAAGAATCAGTGGTTCACCTTATGCAATCATGCCCATATGGCAGAAGAATATGGGAGAAAGTCTTATTTCGATGCCAGAAGGAAGGCAGAGTGTTGGGTGACATGAATAACACCTTACGAAACTGGCCCCAACAGCCTTTTCAATGTACCATCCTCAACACTCTATGGAAAATAATTCCAGCTATAGTAATGTGGAACATTTGGAAAGAGAGGAGCAGGAGAATATTTAAAAATCAGGCAATGGAAGTGGAGCAAGTTTGGACAATCATACACAAGAATATTCAGGAAACCCTTTCTACTAGAGACTGGTCAGAGGAGGATCTCCCTTCCAGCAGTAAGGAGCAGGCCATATGGAATAACTGGAAAATCCAGATCCCACCTCCCAACTCTCCACAAGGCACCTCTGTCAGGCAGCATGCGACGCCTACCAACTGGAAACCTCCACCTACCAACACCTACATGCTCAATTTTGATGGAGCTTCCAAAGGAAACCCAGGCACTACAGGATATGGGGGAGTGATTCGGAACTCTCAGGGAAACCCTCTCAAAGTCTTCTTTGGATCTATAGGATGGAACAAAAACAATGCAGCAGAATTGGAAGGCCTTTGGAGAGGACTCAAAATTGCTCAAAATCAGAGATACACTCCCCTTATAGTAGAAGGAGACTCTCAAATTATTATAAACATGGCCACAAAGATTCAGCAAGGCTCAAAATCTCAGAAGGTAAGCAGAATTTGGAGAATGGTAACCAGGCTTGAGCTTCTTCAACATTGGCTACAGAATAACAAAGCCATATCCTTTAAGCATATCAGGCGAGAAGGAAACAAGTCAGTAGATTTTCTGGCTAATTTAGGACCAGAGCGAGGAGAGGAGCACCATGAAGGATACTTACAGGACATTGTCTTGGAGACAGAATGGACAAATTTCCAGGAGATCCTTCAAAATGATATGCAGACGAAAGAAGAGGCACACCCGGATGCGGGTGCCCACATGATAAATAGAGGGCCATGTGCAAGCCTCGTGGGAAGGACACCGAGATGACGCCTCAGAGATGTGCTATGAGGATTCTTAATGCGGAATTGAATGGCATTCAATGCCATTTACTCTGGTTACCGTCCCAAGGGAATAACGAAGGCTACAGCAGAATGAATACCAGAATGTTCACAGAGATTGGCATGTCTGAACAGGAGAGGAATTGGGGGCCAACTGCGGAAGAGTATGATGGTCTGATAAGGAATGAGGGAGGTGTTGGAGAGAGTAAGCCTTCTCGCAGTGCTCGGCCCTGTGCAGGGACGAAGCTCCACTCACGGCATTTACGGAAGATTGTAGTCAGGATTCAACATCGGTATCGCTCCTCACAGGCTCTGCAACGAGCAAGACTTCTCTCTTCAGCGAGAGTCTTTTAATTTCCCACTTCTGAGGTGAACGGGGAAGAGATAGCGGTTAAGGGTAAGCTTTGGGAGACAACGGAGCATCAAACGCCTTCAATGGCTCCTCGTCAGCGTGCCACTCCCCGCCGTGGGTGAGATTATGGATAGAGGGGAAGTCTTGGAGACAGGGGAATTCCAAGACCACGGCGTATCTCCCCACTTGCTTGCGCCTTGCCAAGTTCAATTGGGTCAGAGGACTCTGGTTATGACATAAGCAACACTGTGCAATCGGCAAAGTTCAAATATAAATGCCGAACCAACAAGCCTATCATCTCAACGCTGATTACAATCATCTTCACTGAAGAAGATGAAGAAGAAGACAGCGGGAAGGAGGAAATAGAGGAAAAGGAGCCCAGCTCGGATAATTCCTCTCAGAGGAGGGGAAAGGAAGACAGCTCATACATTCCCTCCTCTCAAAGCAGGCTCGAAGAGGATAGCACCTGTGTTCACTCCGAGGAGCAGAACGAGGTCCTAAAAGAAATTGGAAGCATGATGGCTGAGGATACCACCAATATTTCTCAGCAACCTTCAGAGGATCCTTAGGCAATGGAAGTCGCCAGGAAAGGCAAGGAGACGGATGACACCTTTGCAAATATCCTGTACCTCAAGCTCCCGCCAGGAATTCAACGACCTGAAGACATCCCAGATGGCATGGAGGTGACCTGGGAACCTGATCCGGAATGGGAAGCTGCAGAATGGGCGGTTGCAGAATGGGAAGCTGCGGAAAGGGAGGCTGCGGAATGCTCCAAAAAACACAAATGATATTCACTGCTATGCGGGTAAGGTCTGAGGCTCCGGGTTTGGGGATTATCCATATGTTTTTGTTGTTTCCATTACAACGTGTTCTGTTCATGATCGGCCACCTTTGTTTGGCAACCATGGCGATGTGTACTACGGCTAGCGTATTTCCTAGACAAGCAAGCACCTGTGCTCTGCTCATTTTGAAAATGCTCTATTTTTTTGGCAAAATTCCAAGCCTGTAATGTCTCAATCTTCAGCTTGGAAATGTTTTATTGATGATATCTTTCATGTAAATAGTGTAAAATTCTACTACTGCTGTGATAAGCTTAAGTGCTGCTACCATGTTCCTCTATATCAATAGGAAAGGTTTTTTTGTGGAAAACTTTGACAGAGAGTTGTTCACTCACTCTCAGAGGTTAAAACCTCTTGTACATATTTCTTCAATTTCCTTAATATAATTAGTTTAGTCTTTGCCCAGAGAAAAAAGAAAAAAAAAACTTACAATCATTGAATCAAATAAAAAAATGATTAAAATGTAAGTTAAGAATATATTATTTAAAAAATCAAATTAAAGATTGAAAGGGGAACTATGTCAAGAGGATGATCTTGGTGTGATGGCTAGGTTTTCTCAGTGTTTTCTCTTTCCTTATGTGGTTGGGTTTCTTCAGACATCAAATCCACCTTCTATGTCATCGCTAGGGAATGATCTCACTGCTCGCAGGTCTGATAATGGAGCTTTTGAATGGATTTAATACTGGTTTCAGTCTCCCGCGCGAGGATGGAGACTAATAGGCTAGGCCATCGGTAGTATCATTCACCATATTGTCGATGTAGAGTATCTTATCACCCTGTACGTACACAATGGCATAGATGGAAATGAAGGAAGTCACATTCATGATATGGGAATGGACTTGTGCAGGAATAAAGTGAGTATGGAGCAGAAATATTATAACTTTATTCATGAGATGGGAATGAACTTGTGTAGGATTAAGACAAGTATGGAGCAGAAATATTATAACTTAAGCAATGTGTTTTGGTAGAAATCACATAAGAGAAAGGTTTGGCAAACACATTTCAAACGAGCAAGTGTGGTTCATCATAAGTGCCAAAACAATGAATGAGACTTGTTAGTTTGAAACACATGGGCCAAAAATTTCTCTTATGTGATTTCTACTGAAAGATTTTTCTTAATTCAGTATGGATCACAGAAGCTTGAATATAAAAATATTATAATTTGCTTCTCTTAGTCACAATAGAAATATTGATTAGATTTGGAGGTAAAATTTTGTCTACAAAAGCGAATGTTCCACCTCAAACACATACGGGTATGTCCATAGGCTTGTTGTTAAAGGTCCCAGATCTGGATATTCCCAATCCCCTAAGTACATTAGGTTGTTGAAATGGAGGAGTAGCGTTATATATGGAGAGTTTTCTTCACATTTTTCCATATCATAATTTTCCTCCATCAAAGTGGGTGAGTTCAATGATTTGGCCATCACTTATGAAATTAATACTACCATAGAAATCCATCTCCCTCTTTTCATATCCACACTTATTCATTGATTTGGATGAAGATCTGTATGAATGTAAAGTATGGGCACTTGATCTGGTAGCCTTCCAATTTTTTATCAAATCCCCACATGGAAAATCAATATTATTTTGGGTTCAGGACACAAAGAACGTCAAACATTTAAAGCACAATATCATGCACACTCTAGGTATTACGATGCTCCTACAAAGTCTGATGTTCAGAGGAAAATCCATGTAGGAAGATGTGATGTTACAAGATTATAACATCCTCCCATCATCCACCATCATATTAAACTTGAGGCTTCGAGGAGAATCACCTCGACCAAGAAATTCAAAGGGCACACATGGAGTGTCTCGATCTAGTATTCACAAAGGAACATAATGGAATCAAGGGTAAGAAAATGGAGTCTTTTAGTTCATAGATATCCTCAAATCCAAATTTGTTGCCTCAACAACACTAGATTAGAAACACAATATACCCAACCCCTTCATAGTGTAACAACTGAATCAAATCCAAGTAATGAATGTAAATCTACCATAAACAAATGCACAAAATATGAATCTCAAGTAGTATTATGCAGACTCAATAGTTTTTGGCCAAAACCAGTGGATCTTTTCCATTGGATATTCACAAATTGGACAATAAATTGTGAGATGCACCTTTGCTCCAGGGGCTTTTTCATAGCAAAATTTACATCGTGAGAGGATTGTGAATCTATATTGCAAGAGGATCCATGGTTTTGGGGCTCTGCGGGACTTGTTTTCACCCCTTGGTTCCCAAATTTCAACACCAATATAATGGTAGTATCTTGAATGTTAGTTTGTGTTAGATTGCATAATGTACCCTTATGTTTTTGGCTCCATAAAGTGATAGAAGCCATTGGGAACATATTAGGGTGATATATAAAGAAAGATACCCAAATATTTAATTAATAAATCTACACAATCGCCATAATTTATGTGGAGGTAGAATTAAACAAAGGATTATGGGATCATATTTTGTTGACACACAACAAGAAATGCTCAACATAGTTCCTGCATTTTTGGAACATAACATTTAGATGTCGAATAAGCCGAAAAATTAGACATCCACAAAATTCATGTCCTGATGCCAAGAAAATGCCTGAAAGGAAGAAGAAAACAAGAAAGCAACTGAAGGGATGGGAACTGCCATAGAATTTTCTTGATGAAGAAGAGGATTATGAAGAAGTGGATCCTCCTACCAACGAAGAAGACCAAAATACACAAGAAAATGTAGAAAAGAGGAGCCCTAATCATTAAGTTTTCGTAACTCCACCAAAAACATCGAGGCAGGAGATGGGATTCACTGTAGAAATGAAGACAAGTGACTCAAAATCTCATCATGTATCTGAAAGTTCAGATTCAGATAAGGAAAGTCCAAGAATGAATGAAGGGACCCAACTAGAACTTGTAATGGCCACTCCTTCCTAGGGAGAATGGAAAAAGGTTCAAAAGAAGAAATGGAGAAAAGGGTAACATGCTTACCACCATTTTGGACTCGTATTTTTGGTCTCTGTGATCACCATTTTTGATTGGTACGATTTAATGCATTATCAACATCTACAACGTCTAATTTTGTTGTCATTATAAAATTATCATTTTTCCTAAGGAAAAAAGAATATATTAATTATAAATAATTATAAAAGAATCTGATTTTCAAATACACATTGAATAGTATAGTGGTTGTTACAAAAAAGAGCTTTGTCATTCATGATGTCATGGTCAATTACCAAAATAAATGAAATCTTATTAAATTTACCATGGATAAGTTAATGCAAGCATTCAATTCATTTGAAGTGTATCTCTTGCTTTGGATACTATGCATGCTTAAAACCATCATAGAAGTTATTTGTATCATGTTTGTAGATAATTTGTTTAGTGACCTTCCATATTGTATATTAAATAGATGTTAAAATGAATTCATATTTCCAACAATAACCAACATGAACTTTGACTTGGGCGTAAATAAATGTTTACTCTACTCCACACTCTCCCAACTGATAGAGTCAGGACCACAACGGATGACTTTTTCTGAATGCCTCAATCTAATTACTACAGCCCTAGTGTTTTGGCAACATCAGTAGTTTGTCAATGCCTCCCCTCGTCACTCATCGCGTTCAAGTCATTAGAAAATACAAAAGTTGTACAACACGCCTAATAAGACTATGACATTCTGATTTTAAAAAATTCAATAGAAATGCATATAATTTGGTGGAATGAAGAACATAAGAGATGGTGGCTAGGGTGCACATGGGCTACAGGAAATGAGAACGAAGGAATTCGAATTTTCCACTTTCAACTTCCTGCATAGATAGTCTACTTGTGATTGGCCATTATTGGAGGATGGGTTGTGAGCAATTGCTAGTGAGTTTTCCATTAATTATTATTGTTTTCTTTTTGTTTCATTAAATTCATATTAATAAACTGTTTTAGGGATTCTGTTATGATGATTTTTTGGGTGTATTTGGTGATATTATATTGATAGCTTCGTGTCATTTTTTTGTTCGTAGATTTTATATTTGAGTTTGAATTTTATTAAAAGGGTTTAAGAAAATTTAATAGTCTATTTAAAGTTTATTTAGGTTTATTTTTAAATTTCTAGAATCTCTTTTGTTTACAATTTCAATTTAAGTCTCCATAAATATTCGGTGAAAGCCATTTTAATTCTTTTCATTGCACATAATAATGTGATAGAATTTATTTTATTCTTTTCCCCATTTTATTGCAAATTATTTCTCAAAATTTTAACAATGTAATTATTTTTCTCTATATTTATTATTAATACCTATTTTCTAATGTATTTGCATAGAGATGGAGAGTGAAGATGATTTAGAATTACAATTTGTAATTTTTTGTTTATTTATATGTAAATTATATTATTATTTGTAAACAATCAAAAACTATATTGATAAGATTTGTATTTATTTTCAGGGGAGTTTCCCTCTCTCTAATACCTCAAGATAGCTATGGATATGGTTTTATGTGAGGTATGCCTAGTGCAATTATGGTTATTTTGTTCTTATGTTTTTTTCTCTCTTCTTAAAGAAATTTACAGAAAACAATTGGGAATGTAGTAAAAATTATAAAATGGTGATAATTTTTTTAAATAAATTGATATTGGTAATGAATGAACAATGAAACTTTAAACAAAATAAATAAATAATTAAATTGAACTTCCTTCTTTCACAATGAACTTGGGTTTTACAACTTCTCTTCCTCATTGATCAAACCTTAAGCTTCGTCAATCTATGATTCATTTGGTAGTCACATTATTCCTTGAATGGTGATGCATTTAGGGCCAACTTGGTCCAATCTCACACTTCCCTCCAATAGTCCACATGTGTACAATACAAAACTTTACAACCTAGACCTCTGATTCAATTAGCAAATCAACATCAACAAGAGGATACACATACCTTTCTTTCCAACACACTCTTGGTCCTCTTGTCCTCAAGATCTAAGCTTCTCGAGATATGGTTAGGCCACATCATCAACCCTAAATAACTACTCCCAACTATATTTCCATTCTCCAAAGACATTCTCTTGTTTTGATTTCCTTTCTAGACTTCCAAAGAATTATTTTGGGTGTAAGGAAACTCCTCAAAATACCCTACAATTATTTGTATCACAACAACAAGTGATATGAACTATCTAGAAAGGAAGACACTATTGTTTATCTACCTCTCTCCTTGGAGTAACTGTTGCTAAGCTAGAGATGTTTTACACACCCTCTCGACCATCAAAATTATGATTCCAACATGATGTTGTAGAAGCAATTCCCTATGGCCTATATAGAGATCTGAACACTGCATAAAAGTAGCAAAGAAAATTACTCAAAGTTAGCTTAGAGCTGCAACCTTTTTCATGATGGCTATCCACACCGAAACATAAGAGAAGCTCCTGCACATATTGTGCCAAAGTCATCCTGCTTGTTAGCTAGTTAGCTACCTCAATTTCACTATCTATCTCGAAGGTATACCTAATTTTATTTGCACTTTCGATGTGATCTAAATATGCAACAATTAAATTATGTTTATATGCACACACATGGC
>APFE030778585.1:11056-156896 GCA_000404065.3 Pinus taeda | reverse complement strand
GTTGGACTCATCCGAAGGATGAGCTTATAAACAAGCATATGTTATCCTCCTCAAGCTTGTAAAAAATAAAGAGGTACTTGCCAGAAATGGTGGGGGAAAAATGAGAAGAATGAGCTTATTTGATATCCTTTTGTCTCAGAAAAAACCTTACTGCCACTCTTGAACAGGACACTTATTCATTCGCCTGGGTTGGGAAATCCCTTGCCTCACAATTGACCAAAATCATTGACATTTGTTTTAGCCAGGTTATGGGAGTCGACTTTGAGTCATTCGTCACCAAATCATCTGTTGTGTCGCTATGTGTTTAAGAGGTCTGTAAGCAAAACATTCAACCGCAAAATACCTATCATCCATTGTGTCGTCCTTGAGTCAGTCCTTGCAGCAACATTTCTTCAACTTAAACTATGATTTCATGTTGTGGGCTTGCCTGCGATGAGTCGCTTTCTATCAACATCAGCACATTATCTAGAGAGTTGACTTAGAAATCGTCAGTACCTTGGAGTCTGCATGCATCAATGGCAGGTTTCTCGCCTTCGACGTCAGTTTTCATCATTGACTTGCGATCAAAGGATTCCATGATATGTTCGACATTGACTCATTCATTCACATCTCATGGATTGTGCTAGGTACTTTGAGAACCATTGACATTACTGGTAGTCTCTCTCACGCTTGTTAACAGTTTACATCATTGACTGGTAATCAAGTGGATTCTACCATGTTCGACATCGACTCATTTATTCGCATGGCTAGAATCGTACCGATTCGGGAAGTAGAGATGAAGACCCTGGATCTAGTTTCCACCATCCAGGTTGCGAGGAGTTTTGTGTTCATTATGTTGTAGACCAATTATAAACATATGGCTACGTCCATACTGTGTCTACACGAGTCTATTATTATGATGTATTATGAAATCATTCCTGTATCAGAATAGTTAGTCTGTTAGTTAAAGTTTTGATCTGAGTATGGGAATGCCTACCTCAGCGATGATATAATCTTATACATGTATTTTGTGTTGAAAATTGCAGGTTCTAACCAGGCTCTCCATGAGATAATTCTTGAAATGATAAAGTACTTCACCCTTCCTAGATGATATAAAACCCTTATCTATTACAGGCTTCGCACTTTAGGGGGCAATCTGTTACACTGAAATTTGTCACCATGACTATCTGCAGTTAATATGGCTCCATCAATAGTCATATTATCCTCCTTGTCAAGCCTTATACCTCTGCTCTCCATGTCAAACTTCAAAAAAGAGAGAAAGTCATTAAAAATCATGTTTATCTCTGGGTACGCAGGTTCTCTCTACCTTGCCTGCATGTACTCATCCCAAGCTCATTGTACCTACGTACTTGTACGCTCTGTAAGCCAAGGGATGGGTGCGTACTCCTGTAAAGGTCAAAAGGCGCGAGTTTCATCTTAAAAAAGTTACTTGTGGTCACTTCTAGAGATTTCTAGAAGAGTGTTTGACGTGTATTGAGCGCCTCCAGATGGTTCATGCATCCCTATGATAGAGGAACTTATCCCATCAAGAGAGGAGCTACCCCATCCAAAAGAGGGAGTATCCCATTGATGTTGGAACTGAATAACTTCCTCTAGAACACTATAAATACAGGCCTTGAGCCAGAGGAGGGGAGGTTGAAAGATGAACATTACAAAGGGTAGATGCTGCTGGAATTAGGACTTCCATTGTAAGCTTGTGAGGAGAGATTACCATGCTTTCTTGTTTCATTTGGAAGTGGGTGAGCTTGTCAAAGTAGAGGAAAACTCTTGCTGGACCCTGGGAGGAACTTGCACAACACCAAGGCTCAGGTTGTAATGGTTTCTTTTTTGTTTCCCTAATACAAATAAGTCCATTCTTCTCAATGATTTGTTGTTAATGAATTGTTTCATATACTCCTTGGTCTATATGTTGAATATGCTTTGCTTTATGGAATATTCAGGTGTTATGTAATCATTTGATTATTAGTGTATGCAGGTTTCAAAGTGAAGGAGGAGCTCATCTGGATCGACGAGGCTAGACTGCTACAACAAGCGTTGGACTTGAGGTAGGATCGAAAAAACACTTGGTTTCTCATAGAATAATGCATGTTTAGAGAAGGATTGCTCTTAATTGTCTTGTTTGTCACTAGAGAGTCTTAGACTCCTAGGGAGGTTAGTTTTGTCAGCAAAAATAACTCTTTCCGCATGACAAACCTGTTACCTGCAAAGGAATCATGTTGTAGTTGTTGATCCAATTGTCTCCTTGTGCTTTCTTTCTTTCCTTTACTTGATTTATCCAAATCCAAGTGAATGCTAGAGCTCTCCAACAATACTCTAAGTGTGTAAGAGTGGAAGAGAGCCAAATGTTAAACTAACAAAACTCATCAATTGTTTCTCTGGTTCCCTTTTATTATAGATGTCTCATTTTTCTCCATTTTCATTCACTTTCCCTCTAATTTCTTTTGCATGCAAGTTTGTGTCTCTTCACCTTTCTTTTCTCCTATTTTCCTTTATTTTCGTAATTAAGTGCCATTTATTTTCTTGTTTCCTTTCCCAATTCCTTTTCTAATTTCCATAGCCATTATTAAACCACAAATGGTTCCCATTATATTGTTTTCCCACCATCCATCTTGGAATACCTATCCCATGACCATTGACTTATTTTATTTACATGGAAAATAAACCAGGGGTTGTACAAACCCCTTCCCTTTGGGGGAACATCATCCTCAATTTTCTATGATGCTTATAACCAACAAAACATGTTTCCCATGGAGCTTTAGCATAATGCAACATTTATGTCATACCAAACTAATGAAAACTCATGACCTTGATACTCCTTGTTGAATCTTTATAACACAACTCAATACAGTATTTACAACATGCTACTTATTGGAGCTTTATAACACAACTCATTGTAGAATTTACAATACATATATTCATATATAAATATAAAACAAAACACATAAACCAAACACATTTTCTAAACCAACAAATATAGAAGGATAAAAATCCTGCATCAGATCAGCCACCTCCCATGTAGATTCATCGAGCCCAAAATGCTTCCACGACACTTTAACTTGCTCTATTGCTCAGTTCTGGAGCATGACCTATTTATGCTACAAAATGCACTAAGGCTCTAGTTAGAATTATCCCTCTAGTTCTACCTGCAATATAGACCAACCAATCACATGATCAACATCCTAAACATATCTCTTAAGAAATTAAACATGGAAAACACCATGGAATTTCATTGTTGGTGGCAGTGAAAGTCGGTAGGCCATTGGTCCAATCCTCTCAAGGCTCTTAAAAGGCCCACAATATCGAGGTGTCAGCTTGGCACATTACCCAATCCTCAAGGAGCTCCTCTTGGGCTTGATGCACAAGTACACATGCTCTCCATCCTTAAACTCCTTGAATGCTCTATGTTGATCCACATAACTCTTCTTCTTGTATTGTGCTACCTTTAGATTCCTTCTAATAACCTGCATCTCATGTACTATCTCAACCAACATATCTACTCTAATCAACAACCTGTTCACTGGATCACTCCAGTTGATAGGAGTATCACAACTCTATCCATAAAGAGCCTCAAATGAACTCATCTTCAAGGACTCCAGATACCCATTGTTATATGCAAACTCTACAAGTGGAAGATACTCCTCCCACTTCCTTTGTTGATGCATGACATACATCCTCAACATATCCTCAAGAATCATGTCAAATCTTTTTGTCTGTCCATCTATTTGTGGATGATAAGTTTTACTGAAGGATAACTTTGTCCCCAATCCTACAAACAACACCTTCCAAAAATTGGAAGTGAACTTGGCATCTCTATCTGATATAATATTCTTAGGAATACCATGCAATCTCACTATCCATGATGAATATATGAGCTACCCCATTAGCTAGATCTGTAGACTTCACTGCAATGAAGTGAGCTACCTTTCTCAACTTATCAACCACAACCATGATGGAATTGTGTTTCTTCAATGTCCTTAGAAAACCTATAATGAAGTCCATGGAAATGACCTCCCATTTCCATTCTAGAATTGGAATAGGCTACAATAGACTAGCTATATTATTACACTCTGCTTTCACTTGCTGACAGTCCAAGCATCTTGCAACAATCTCAGTCGACCCTTTCTTCAAATTTGGTCAATGATATAACTCCTTAACATCTGTCAAAGTCTTCTAGTATCTTGGGTGGCTTGAATATGGATTGACATGAAACTATCTCAAGATAAGCTTCTTCAACTCACTGTTGTCTAGCACATAAATATTATTAATGAATCTCACCAAGCCATTTTCCATTAGGTGATACTCCTCATCCCTATCACCTTCACCTAGCTGTTGCAATATTTTCTTCAACTATTGGTACCTCTCATCACGCTACCCTACATGCAAGATGTTCTCTTGTAAATCTATCCCATAAGAACTCAAAGTTGAAATGCCATTTACCTGCACTCTCCTACTGAGAGCATATGCAACTCTACTCTCCTTTACCTTGATGTGTATTATCTCAAATTCAAACTCACTAAGGGTAACCAACCATATAGTTTTGTTGGCACTCAGATTAGGTTAGTCGAACAACTACATCAACCCACTATGATCAGTCACTAAGACAAACCTCTTGTTAAGAAGATAATTCCTCCACATATTCAATGCATGAATTATAGCTGCCAACTTAAGATCATGAGTCACATATTTCTTCTCGTGCTCATTTAGCTTCCTTGACTCAAGGAAAACCACGTATCCTTCTTGCATTAGGAATCCACCAAGTCCTTCCTTGCAAGCATTTGTACATACCATGAACTCCTTATCAGGATCTACAATCTTTAAAATTGGAGCATCTGTAAATAAATTCTTCAATTTCTCAAAACTAGTTGCACACTCCTCAGTCAATTCAAACTTATTTCCTTTCCTCTGAAAAGATGTGATAAGATAGCCAATTCTTGAGAAGTTCTTGATGAACTGCTTGTAGTAAAATATTATTCCCATTAATGATCTGAGCTCATCCACATTCCTAGGAGTTGGCCACTCAAAGATAGCTTTAATATTTTCTAGGTCCATTGTTATCCCCTGCTTGGAAACAACATGTCCCAAGTAGTGAATCTGAGACTCAAAGAAACTACACTTTTTGATCTTCACATACAATTTTTGCTCTCTCAATAATCTCAACATTGTTGTCAGGCACTCTACATGCTCCTCCTTAGTCTTGGAGTATGTTAATATATCATAAATAAATATGATCACAAACTTATCTAGGTAAGGGTTCAACATGTTGTTCATCAAGCACATGAAGGTGGTTGGAGCATTAGTAAGACCAAAAGGAACCACCAAAAACTCATAATTCCCATACCTTTTATGGAATGCAACCTTATATATATATCTTCTTCTTTGATGTGAACCTGATGATATCTTGATCTCAGATCAATATTTGAAAACACTTTAGCTCCCTTTAGCTAATCAAACAAGTCATAAATTCACAAAAATGGATACTTGTTCTTGATAGTCACCTTATTCAACTATTTGTAATCAATGCACAATCTGAGAATATTATCCTTCTTCTTCACAAACAACACTAGTTTACCCCAAGGTGATACACATGTCCTATGTGTCCCTTATTAAGCATTTCCTTAAGCTGCAACTTCAATTCCACCAACTTTTGAGTGCTCATCATGCAAAGTGCCTTATATTGTGGCGTTTCTCTCGACATCAACACAATAGAAAATTCCACCTCTATATGAGGAGGAAACTTTGGAATATCTAAAGGAAACACATCTTAGAATTGATGCAAAATAGGATACCTCTTTAGGACCTCATAATCCTCAACATCCTTCCCCTTTTCACTCAAAATATGAACTAAAAACAATGCACATCTCTTATGGAAAATGTGCTTCTCCTACACAATTGTAACCATTATCATTGATGTAGGATTCTTCTTGCCCTGACAAATTCTCCTTTCGCCATCATCATCGAGACACTCAATAGCCTCATCATAGCATTCCACCTTAGTCCATTCCAAAAAACATACTATATGAACCAAAAGGAAGAAGATTTATATGTATTGACGTAGGCATACCATTCAGCTCAAATCCACAAGATATCACCCAATGTTGAACTCTTCTCTTGGTCCCTGTAGCCAACTCTGCCAACCAAGGTTTTACATTCACTTCTTTATTCAAGCAACAATTATCCACTAGGTTAGGAATGATATAACTATAATTAGATACATGATCAATCAAAATGGAAACAACTTGTTCATAATTCCTACCTTCCATCTTGATAATGGATTCCTAATGATCAACTTTTTTATTTTCCACTACTGCATAAATGTAAGGATTACTCTAACCAACATATCCAACTAGATGTGCCTCCTAAGAACTATATATAAGGCCTGCCACCCTGGTATGATGGGAACTCACTCTTGTGATGCTCTCCACCACATTGTCTACCACCTCAAAGGATTTTTACTACCACCATTATTCTGCTCCTTGAGCTAAGATCCATGTCCACTCTTAATTACATTGAACTTCTTATGAAGTCCCATAATCATCTTGTGGTCTTCCTTACCTCTAAGGTCATTTTCCTTTTGTCTTCTCATTACCTTTCTAGTCACACTTAGAATCATACTTGCACTTAGACTACTCATAACAATGCTTCAACTTCCTGATGTCTTCCTCAAGTGATCGAGGCTCATCATACTCAATCCGATATTTAAATTCTAAAGGAAATCCACTAATAAACCTTTGAAAATTTGTGTTCTCATCCTTGATGTAGGGCACATACCTCAAAAACTATAGAAACGTGGTCATGTAGTATTCATATGTCATGGAGACCATCTTAAGCTTGTATAATTCCTTTCCCTTTCCATCATAATATCTGTCAGACAAGTACTTCTTCCTTAAGCATCTTTTAAACTCATGTTAACACAACTCCTCTACCCTTAAGCCTCTGGCACGCTTCACATCTTCCCACAAAATATTTGTTTTTCCTTTGAGACTAAAGATAGCTATCTTGGATTTCATATTCTCTAAATAATCATGCAATCCAAAGAACTTATTCATTCAAAGTAGCCATGATTTTTCATCTACTTATTTATTCACTTCCCCATAAAAAGTAGGAGGCTTGGATTTCTTAAACTCTTCTGGAAAGTACCCCCTCCTACTCCTCCTATAAGGATGTTAGAAGCAATGACAATGATGTTTCTCAGAATAAGAGCTGGAATAAAACCATGGGTGCTAGCCCACCTGTCAGGTCTATCCAAAGATTTTATACTTCTTATTGTATCATCCCTGTCCAACCTATGTCTTATATGAGACTTGTTGCCATAAGACCCATTTTTATTTTCCACCTATCCATGACTAATCTCCAGTTATCCCTATCTCTGCAAAGCTGAAAGACTCTAAAGGATGACTGCATTAACCTCTACTTACTTTTATTAAGCTTTGGAAAGCCTTTCATGTGCCTCAATCAACCTGTTATTATCTAGCTTACAACTTTTGATCCCCACCTTCAAACTTATTAGTGTATCTGCTAAATCAGGAGAGTACTCTTCTCCTTACTTCCCAACTGACCTTTCACATTCCATAGAATTCACATCAGGCCTCTAAGGGGAGTCATGTGAACTGTATTCCATCATTCTGCTCTTCATCTTCGATGTTTTATCTCCTACAAACATGTCATGTTAGATAAATCAAATAGATACATAATAAAAATCATACCTCAGTGTATGTAAGGGGAGACTATCTCTTATGCACCATCAATCCAAAGTAGAATGATATATATACATAATGACAATAACATATCAACATCATGCATGATGACACAAAATTGCAATAATAACATTCACAATGCATGCATAGTAGACACATATACAATTAACATGCATGCATAAGAATATGTATTTAGCCCATCCAAGCGAAATGTTTGAACTTGGAATCTTTGATACCACTATGTAACTATCCCTCCCCTATTTACCTACTTTGAAAATATCTCTAGTGTAAATAGGAGCTAAGTATCACTATGATATGATCTAACCTCCAAGTTATAGTTATGGAAGTGGGGCCTACAAACTGGAAGTAAATTGACATCCCTTAGATACTATAGATCACTCAGGAGCCTACCAACCACCCCAACTAATCAATCCTTGAGGTGGAACTCTTTTTCACTAGGTTTACTCCCCAACCACACCCATAACACTTCATGCATGTAGTTGGGACACTGAAACCACACCCATAGGCCTGTATCCATGCGGATATGATCCAAATTCATCCGTATTTATGTGCATGTGGTAGCAAGATCTATGCCACTTTTTAGGTTAGCCTCCATACCACTATCGAAAACTTCCTGTAACTTTCTAGAATCATGACAATGCTGATAACAATTATAAACAAATAGAACTTGAGAAAGATCTTGACCAATGCATGCCTAATGCAAGATATGCATTTCGTCAAACACATAGTAAATATAGAAGCTATAGGTTATGAATTCATATTTGATCATAAACTTCTAAACTTCATCTGAGAATCACCAAGAAGTCTTTATGTCGTCTCTAGATAGCTGCAATAATTCTCCTTAGCCCATGCATTCAATAACCATCCAGTAACTTATCAAATCATGAATAGGAGCCATATTTAGAGAAAATCATAAAACCATGCATATAACCAACATATAATCTAAATATAAACTATGACAAATCATCCATATGATCACCATAATAACTAGTACAAGTGATCATAGATCACAATATGAAAATAACTCATATTAACATATGAAAATTCCAACCAAGTCAGGGACTTCCACATACCACCAGACCATAGATTGGGCTAAACCAAATCTCATTTTGAACCAATCAACCCCACGCCATATTCCAAGCATGAATGTGGGTTCATATGGGTTAAACCAAAATAAAACCAAATAGGGCTTCTAGAGGCCAAACCACCTCAACCCTCAACCGCAGTGATCTCACCTATACAGTCCAAAAATCACTAACATCAACCATTTCAGTCTCTTCCCAAGTTGTAAAGGGATCAAGGAATTCCATCTCTAGCCACACCCTTAAGGGACCCAAGTTGTTACAAGGATCCAGAGAACTACCATCTCAAACCACATCCTCTAGGGACCTAATTTGTTCCAAGGATTCAAGATCCTATCCTAACCCACAATCATATGGAACCTAAGAAATAATTAAAAAGTAAAATGGGGAACCTACCACACCAAATTTATCTAAGAAATGGAAAGGAAAGGCTAAAACCACTATCAATCCAGGAAATATCCATGCCAATGACAACACATAACCAAGGAATCACATGCATATACAATGCATCCAAAAAACAACAAGGAAATCACACATGCAACATGTTACCTACAAATTAATCTCATTATAACTATTGATACAACTATCTCCTTGTGCTTCCTTGCTTTCCTTTGTTTGCTTTCTCCAAATCCAAGTAAATGCTAGAGTGCTCCAAGAATACTCTAAGTGTGCAAAAGTGTAAGAGAGCCAAATGCTAAATTGGAAAAAGTGATCACTTGTTTCTCTGATGTCTTTTTACTATTGATGTCCCCATTTTCTCCCTTTTCCTTCATTTTCCCTCTAATTTACCAAGCATGAAAATTTGGGTCTCTTCACCTTCCTTTTCTCCTATTTTCCTTTATTTTCATAATTAAATTCCATTTATTTCCTTTTTTCTTTTTCCAATGCCTTTCTAAAATTTCCTAGCCATTATTAAACCACAAGTGATGAATGCTATAATGTTTTCCCACCTTTTAGCTTGGAATATGTGTCCCATGACCTTGGTCTTATTTTATTTACACGGAAAATCAACTCGAGGTTGTTACAAACCCCTCCCTCTTGGGGGAACATTGTACTCAGTGTTTTATGACACTTATAACCAATAAAACATGTTTCTCATGGAGCTTTATAACACATCTCTAAACAACATTTACATCATACCAAATTTCTGAAAAATCATGACCACCATACTGCTTATTAGAGATTTATAACACAACTCGATGTAGTATTTACAACGTACTTCTTATTGGAGCTTTATAGGACAGCTCATTGCAACATTTACAATACAAATATGCATATATAAATATAAACCAACACATGTAAACCAAATGCATATGCTCAACCAACAAATATAGAAGGATACAAAGCCTACATCTGATAACTCATCTCCCATGTAGCTTTATTGAGCCCACAATGCTTCCAATGCATTTTAACTTGCTCTATTTCTTGGTTCCAGAGCATTATTTGTTTCTACTACAAAATACACTAAGGTTTTGGATGGAATTCTCCCTTTGGTTCCACCTGCAAAATAGACCAATCAATCACATGATAAACATATTGAACATATCTCTTAAGCAATGAACCATGGAAAACATCATGGACTTTCACTGTTGGCGGAAGTGAAATTCGGTAGTCCACTGGTCCAATCCTCTCAAGGATATCAAGAGGTCCACAATACTGAGGTGTCAGCTTGGCACATGACCCAATCCTCAAGGAGCTCCTCTTGGGTTTAATGAACAAGCACACATGCTCTCCAACCTAAAATTCCTTGAATTATCTATGTTGATCTACATAACTATTCTACCTGCCATGCACTACCTTTAGATTCCTTCTAATAACCTATATCTCATGCTCCATATCAACCAACATATTTGGTCCAATCACCACCCTATTCATTTAATCTGTTAATAGGAGTATTACAACTTTCCCTCAAAGAGCCTAAAATGGACTCTGATCTTAAAGGACTCCTGATACTTGTTATATGCAAACTCTACCAGTGGAAGATACTCCTCCCAATTCCTTGTTGATGCATGACATGCATCCTCAACATATCGTTAAGAATCTTACTAACCTTCTCTGTTTGTCCATATGTATGTGGATGATAAGTTGTACTGAAGGAAAACTTTGTCCCCAAGTCCGCAGATAACTCCTTCCAAAACTTGGAAGTGAACTTGGCATCTCTATCTAATATAATCTTCTTGGGAATACCATGCAATCTCATTATCTCCCTCATGAAGATTTGAGCTCCCTCCCTAGCTGAACTAGTAGACTTCATTGCAATGAAGTGAGCTACCTCACTCAACCTATTAACCAAAACCATGATGTAATCATATTTCTTCTATGTCGTTGACATACCTGTAATGAATTCCATGGAAATTACCTTCCTTTTCAATTCTTGAATTGGAATATGTTGTAATACACTACTTGGATGCTTACACTATGCTTTCACTTTTTGATAGTCCAATCATATTACAAGAAACTTAGCCACCACTTTCTTAAAATTCAGCCAATGATAGAACTTCTTAATAGTTTTCAAAGTCTTCTAGTATCCTGGATGGCCTGAATATGGATTGACATGAAACTCTCTCAAGATAAGACTCTTCAAGTCACTATTATCTGGCACATAGATATTTTTCTTCAATCTCACCAAGTAATTTGTTGTGAGGTGATACTTCTCATCCTTATCACCTTCACCCTATTTCTATAGTCTCTACTTCAGCTATTGGTACCTCTCATCATGTTTCCCTACATGAAAGATCCAATCCTATAAATTTGTCCCATCATAACTCACAGCTAAAATGTGATTTACCTTCACTCTCCTACTAAAAGCATCTTCAACCCTGTTCTCCCTTCCCTTGATGTATCTAATCCCAAAGTCAAATTCACAGAGAGTAACCAACCATATAGCTTTCCTGACATTAAAATTAGGTTGGTCAAACAAGTACCTCAGCCCACTATGATCACTCATCAAGATGAAACTCCTTCCAAGGAGATAATGCCTCCACATCTTCAATGCATGAATGATAACTGCCAATTCAAGATCATGAATCACATAGTTCCTCTCATGCTCATTTCGCTTCCTTGACTCATAGAAAACCACTTTTCCTTCCTACATAATTACTCCACCAAGTCCTTCCTTGCAAGCATCTATACGTACCATGAACTCCTTATCAAGATCTGCAATCTTCAAAATTGGATCATTTGTAAGAAAATGCTTCAACTTCTCAAAACTATGTGCACACACCTCAGTCCATTCAAACTTCTTTTTCTTTCCTCTGCAATAGTGTGATAGGATAGCTAATCCTTGAGAAGTTCATGAAGAATAACTTGTAGTAACCTACCAATCCCATGAATGATCTGACCTCATCCACATTTCTAGGAGTTGGCCACTCCATGATAGCTTTAATATTTTCCAAGTCCAATGTTATCCTCTCCTTGGAAACAACATGTCCCAAGTAGTGAATTTCATTCTTCAAACAAATAAACTTATTGAGCTTGGCATACGATTGCTTCTCTCTAAACAATCTCAACATTGCTACAAAGTGATCTGCATGCTCCTCCTCATTCTTGGAGTATATCAATATATCATTAATAAACATTATCACAAACTTGTCCAGGTAAGGATGCAACACATTGTTCATCAAACACATGGACATGGTTGGAGAATTAGTAAGACCAAAAGGAACCACCAAAAACTAATAATGCCAATAACTTGTATGGAATGTAATCTTGTAGATGTCTTCTTGTTTGATGTGAACCTAATGATATAGTGATCTCACATCAATCTTCAAAAACATTGTGGCTCCCTTTAGTTGATCAAACAAGTCATTAATCAATGGAAATGGATACTTATTCTTGATGGTCACCTTATTCAACTAGTTGTAATCAATGCACAATCTAAGAGTACCATCCTTCTTCTTCATAAAAAACATTGGTGCACCTCAACAGGATACACTTGGACCTTATGTATAACTTATCGAGAATTTCCTTAAGTTGTAACTTCCATTCCGCCAACTCTAGAGTGCTTGTCCTGTAAGGTGCCTTAGATGTTAGTGTTACTTCTAGGATTAACTCATTAGAAACATCCACCTCTCTATGAGGAGGCAACTCTGGAATCTCTGTAGGAAAAACATCTTGGAATTGCTGCAAAACAGGATACCTCTTTGGGGCCTCATCATCCTTAACATCCTTTCCTTTGTCATTGGAAATGTTAACTGCGAACAATAGTATACAATACATCTCCCATCTGACAACTATGATTTTCTTGCATAGTTGTAACTATTCTCATGGATGTAGGCTTCTTCTTTCCCTGCAATATTCTCCTTTCCCCATCATCATCTAGACATTCAAAAAGCCTTGTCATAGCATTCCACCTTAGTCCTATGAATGAACAACCATTCCATGCCCAAAATAATACTATATGAATCCAAAGGAAGCACACTTATATGTTTTGATGAGGCATACCATTCATCTCAAATGCACAATATCTCACCCAATGATGAACTCTTCTCTTAGTCCCTGTAGCCAACTGCAACAACCAAGATTCTGCATGCACTTATTTATTCAAGAAACACTTATCCCCCATGCAAGGATAGATATAACTATAATTAGATGAAAGATAAATCAAAATGGAAACAACTTGATCACAAAGTTTACCTTCCATCTCGATAATGGATTCCTAATGATCAAGTTGCCTATTATCCATTGATGTATAAATAGGACGAATACTTTGACCAACATCTCCAACTATCTTTGCCTCCTGAGCACTATAAATCTTAGGCCTACCACCCTAATATGATGGGAAATCAATCATGTGATGCTCTACACCACAAGTCCAACATCTCAAAGAAAATATTCAACTTCCCTTCTTCTGATCCATAGGTTGAGATCCATGTCCCTTCTTAGCTGCATTGAACTTCTTCTGAGGTCCCACATTCTCCTTGTCCCTTGTATCCTAAGGTCTTCTTCGCTTTTGAGACAATTTTCCTTTCATCTTCTCATTACCTTTTGAGTCATGCTTGGGCTCAGACATTCACTTAGACTAATCATAAGGATGCTTCAAATTCCTCATGACTTCCACCAATGATTGAGGCTCATCATAGTCAATCCTATCTTTAAATTATAAATGAAATCCATTGATGAACCATTGGACCTTTGTCCTCTCATCCTTGAAGTAGGGTACATACCTCAACAACTCCAAAAACTTGATCATGTACTCTTCATCTGTCTTGGAACCCATCTTAAGCTCATATAATTCCTTAGCCTTTCCATCATAATGTCTCTCAAACAAGCACTTCTTCCTGAAGAGATTTTAAACTCATGCTGACTCATATCTTCTACCCTGATGCCTATGACACACTTAACATCTTCCCACCAAATATATGCTTTTACCTTGAGACTAAACATAATTATCTTGGCTTTCATATTCTCTAAATAATCAACCAATCTGAAGAACTTCTTCATCCCAAGTAGTCATGCTTCTACATCTTTTGATTTATTCACTTCCCTATCAAAAGTAGGAGGCTTGTCTTTCTTGAAATATTCTAGAAATTACCCCATCTCACTCCTCCTATAAGGATGTTAGCGATAATGATGATGATGTCTCTCAGAACCGGAAATTGAAAAAATTCCATGAGTGCTAGCCCACCTATCAGGTGTATCCAAATATCTGCCACGTCTGACTATATCATCCATGTCCAACTTGTGTCCTCTATGAGACTTGTTTCCATATGCCCCATTTGACGTTTCCTCCTTTCCATGACTGATCCCCAATTTTCCTTGTCTCTACAAATATGAAAGACTCTAAAGGATGATTGCATTAAGCTCTACTTACTTTCCTTAAGCTCTAGCAATCCTTTCCTATGCCTTAGTCAACATGTTATTATCTGCCTTGCAACTTCTAATCACTTCCTTCAAACTTCACAGTGTATCTTCTAAATCAGGAGAGTACTCTTCTCCTTGCTACCAAACTAACCTTTCCCATTCCATAGAATTCACATCATGCCTATAAGGGGAGCCATGTGAACTGTAGTCCATCATTCTGCTCTTTATCTCTAATATTCTATCTCCTGCAAACATGTCATGTTAGATAAACCAAATAGAGATTGTTTGGTAGTTTAATTGATCTTAAATTACTTCATAAATTATCAATTAGGGATTGTAAACTGATGAAGTGTGTGTGCACCAATTGTAATAGGATTATTTATTATGTTATTAAATTTTCAAATTGAATTAGGATGTTTTCATGCACATGTTTTATCTAAGAATCACTCAAAGTAAAAAAATTATCACTCTTGCAGGAAAGGAAACTATCACACTAACATAAAAAAAGATAAATTGAAGTGCAAAAGTAAATAGAAAAATCAAATCTAAATCCTCTTCATTCTTGCAAGAAAGAAAGCTAATCTTAGATTGCAAAAATAAATATCACACTAACAAAATCAAATTCTTCCTCACACTATCAGAAATAAAACCTTGAACTAATTACAAATTATAAATCAAATCAATCTATCAATAAAAATTTACATGTGCATAATAAATCCTTTTGATTATTTTCTTCATATTTCACACAACAAGATTAAATATACGAAATAAATTGTACATAGAGTTTTGTTACAAAATACATATCAAATTCTATATTAATTGTTGCAAACATTATTCTAAAAATCAGAGTTATAGTCACTATAATATCTTAATTCTACGAAATAGAAAACTTAAATAAAAATGAAATCTTACAGCTCCTAGGGGGGCCCTCCTGTGAGTGTAAGTATGTAGATATCAGAAAATATTAACCATGCATTTGTACGCACAACATAGTGGAATCAAGAGCTTAATTAATTAATTGTAAATAGTTTTAAAAATAATAACTAGTCACACTCATCATCGTGCCGAGAGGCAAGTTTTATAACCTCCTTTATTAAATTGTTTGGAGATTTCTATGCCTATCCTTCTCAACGGAAAATCTTAAAATAACATTGCTTAGATAAGATAATGATTCTTCATGATTTTCTATTGAAGAAGCAAATCATGAGGTAAAATATCAACTACAACCCACAATCTTCTCACTCACCTGATTTGTCTTCGCTCTGTTTCATTGGGTTGACTCCCACGTTGACTAGCTCATACGATGTCCTTATCACTTTGTTAAATCAGAGGAATAGTTGAATGTCATTGTGCTAGTTTCCAGCTACCTGTTCATATGCTTTGTTCCTCAACTAATGTTTCAGAACTTGTAGATTCTTCAAGTAAGTTGCAGAATTGATTATTATCTGCAGAATTGATGTAATTCGGTAGCTTGTGAAAATATTAAATCAAATAATAAAAAAACTATGAATAAAAGATGATTAAATACATGTTTTCTTCCAATAACCTTGCAATTTGACACTTAATTGGAGTTATTATGGTCAGAAAGGAAGAGAATGGAGTTTAAGGAAGGTGTCAAAAAGGAACAATTTTGGCCTTCAACATTCCCCCATACAAAAGATATTGCATGTCCTCATGCACAAAATTTCAAAATTTTGTGACCTATTTTGTCACTGAGCTACCTTTGAGGCTTGAGCAAGAAAATCTAAATTAGTATGCTCTGTTTTTCTAGTTCTAGTAGCCATACTTGATTTCTTCATTAAAATCTTTCACTGCAAACTCCTAATTTTACTCCTAATAAGTTTATTTTTAACCTTTAACTTCTTTTTTGTCTTGTATTAGTGGCAAATATGTAGGAGAATATTTTTTTTTGAGTCCTTTAAATGTCATTTTGTACCTTCATTGCTTTATGTTCTTTCTTAAGATACTTGTTTAACACTTCTAATACATAAATTTCTGGATTAAGAGCATTTTCAATTCTAGATTCTTCTAGAGGGATAAAATGAACTTCTTCACTTAGAACTTCTTCTTTATTTGAGGATAAATCAACAACTTTTCCTTGGGCTTTCTATTCAAGATATTCTATATAATCATAGATTTCTTATTGAACAGAGTCGATTTCTCGAGTCTTTCTTGTTAGTTGCAATTGGTGATGGTATTCTCTCTTCTTATTATTCTAATTCGACAAAACTTGGAGACTTTTTAATGGATGATTTCATGAGTCGTTTAGTTCTTCTTGATGGTTTTTCAGCAGTGAGAGCACACTTTTTCTTGCTAATTTTGTCTTGCTCTATTCCTTCTTTTGATTGCCCTTTATCTTTACTGACATATTTCTTCTTTCTAAGACTCTCTAGAACATTTGAAAGAGGGGTTTCATCATCATAATATTTATATGTATGATAATCTTGTGGTATTTCTTATGTAGATAAATATTCGTTTTGAAATTTAGGGTTTGAGGGAATTTTCCATCGACTTCTTTTATTTTGGAACTGGGTTCATCTTCTTCAACTTCTTTAAAATGATTTCGAACCAGAAAATCCTTCCAATTATCCTCTTTACTCCTCAAATGAGCTTCAATAAAAAAGATTACTAACCCATGATGATATAAAGCACTGTAAATAGACTGTATTTTCCTTTGGATGTTGTCATCCTATTTTCTTAAACTACAAAGCAAGAAATATGGCAATTTTCTTTCATTGCCATCAATAAAATACATCATCAATCGAGAAAATGGTAGAAGAACATATTTCCAAACCTATCCTCACAAGTTATAAAATTTTGAATGATTAATAGAAAATTTCTCCATTTAGTTTTTCAAATTGTTACTGGAATTCTTTTCTTAAAAATGGAGATTTCCATACCTGGGTTTTTAAGGAATATTTCCCAATATTTTTCTTTGATTTTCTATTTTTTAAACCAACTTTCCTTGTTTCTTGGTAACCTTGTAGCTTTCGCCATAAATGACTCTATCAAGATGTTGAAGCCCCGAAAATCGGGTCGACAACAAGGGGGATACCCACCCGGTCCGGAACTTGGTTGGCACCTCCTTATCCGTTTGGTATAGCGGGTCCAACTGGGGATAATGGGACCAGTTTCCCAATCTAAGGATGTGTGTGTGTGTAGAGTTGAATAATGCTGATCTAAGAGTACTTTAAAGCTAATTTAATTCAGATTCTTAAACTAACTCTATGATATTGTAATCTAATGAGAAACAACACATCTAATCTACGCTAACCTGGGATGTATATCTTCTATTATGCGATCTAAAGAGATTTCAAACAATAACTGGTAATAAAGATCATTCAGCTATCATATGAATAGAAATCAATTAAGATAAACCACTTTGTATAAGAAGTTATGCAAAACAGTTGTGAACAACATATCGCATAATAAGTTATTCATATATCAAACATAAATAAATGACTCCACCATACAGAAGTGCCAAATGGTAACCCATACATTCATGTAATAACATATAAACAACTGAAAAATGTAAATCACTTAAAGAATATAAGAAGAGATGGCCAAGAGATAAAAGTACCATTTATGACTAATCCTACTCACAAACTTCAAGTAAAAACGATTTATCTCTACTTGTTCTAACATCTACTAAGAGTACAAAAGTGCAACATCAGTAGCAGACATCAAATGCAAATAAAAATAAATCTCGATCCATCCATTCATCAAAACCTCCTCTGAGGGTGCAAAAGTGCATGTTCCGAGGACAAGTTTTTGACAAATCTCTTGACCCTTCTCTAAATGCATGAGAAGGGTTAAAATACTACTTCCTAATTCTAATAATAGTCTCTTTACAAAATTTAGGATACGGTTTTCAAATGACCGTCCTTTTTCTAATCTAATAAAAAGAAAAAACAAACTTCTAAAAATAAGGCTACTTTTGTACTTGGTCCTTAAAACTGCAAGTATTCATCATGGACTTCAGAAGAGTCGGTTGGCCGACTTCTGCGCTGAGCTGGGTTGCGAAAACAGAATCTATGAGAGCTGGCACTACTTTCTCGGCTGAGTTTATGATGCATTTCACAGTCATCCATTGACTATGTGGCTTGACCAAGTATGCCCAGTAACACTCCCAATTTAACCTGTTCAATGTCTGGATTGCTTTTCCCTTTTCCTGCGCCTTCATTCTCCGCGCTATATATAAAAAAGGGGTGAGCCTGTCGTGTGAGGAGAGGACCCGGTAGGGGGCTCGACCAAAGGGAGAGGAACAATTCTCTTTTGGGCCCCTCACCAAATAAGCACCCCATACGCCCCAAAAGGGAAGGTCCGTCAGGGGCTCAACTGGTAATGGAGGAACTTGAAGAACCAACGGGAGAGGCACAGAGTGGACTTTGAAGAACCAAAAGGCACGTAGTGAACGACCACCTTACCTTGCCTTGCTTCTATCTCTTCTGACCTGTGCTTCCATTCTGCCTCCAGTCGTAATTTATTTGGTAGGTACCCCGATGTGGTCTCCTCGATTAAGTTGGCCCTGTGTGAATTCTCATTTACACAGTCGATAAGAATGTTTGCCTACGTGGCCGCTGTCTCCGCTGCTTGTTCTGCCTGCCTGATTTGATCGTCCCATTTATTAAAGAGAAATTCTTTATGATTCTCATTTATTCTGGGTGCACTTGCTCTTTTTCCTTCCTCTCTTTCTTGCCAAGCTAAGTATTTCGTCACTCGTCTGTCACTCTGATCATAGTCACTTCGCAAGTCCGCCACTTGATTGGTGATTTTATCGCTCAGCTTGCAATAGTGACCCCACTGTGATATCTTACGTCCCAATTCTTCCTTTTGCTGCAGAAGTTGCTCATTTAAGCCAGTAGATTCTGAAACAAATTTGGCAAGCTTAGGCTCGTCTTTATGCATTTCCTGTAAATTTTGCAACTGCTTTCCTTTTTCATCTAGACTTCTTTGATAGCTTATCTGCATCTGCTGAAAATCTTCCTGCAACTTCTCGAGCTGTTTGGATACTTCAACACTAGCACTGGCTTGTTGTAACTGTCGTTGTAGTAGCTGTATTTGATTTTATTGTTCTTTCAACAGTTGTTGAACTTCCGATGCCTTGTCAATAGTTGCAGAAGCATATGCTCCTGTGATCTGAGACAACTTCGTGAGATTCTCTGTCGGGTTATTGTTGGGGTCTTTTCATAAGACGTCCAAATGTTCAGCATCTTGTGACAGTGTATTTTCTAGTTTTCTTTCCTTCCTTTGTCTCCTTACAACTGCTTTATGTTGGGGACTATATAATACATCCAGTGGGGGAATTTCTTCTACACTAAGTAGAAGCTCAGAAGGTGGAGCCATATGACTGTGATCCGTTTCTGTGAAACTGCTGACTATGGTCGAAACCATTTCTTGCGTTACCTGTGTATTTTTCACAGGTGTTCTTGGGGCTTGCCCTTCAAGGCTGATCAGCTTGTTGAAGGTTTCCCATTCTTTGTCTAGTTCTGTTGTGACGAGTGGCGCTTTAATGACGGGAGGGGGGACATCTCTTGGTGGGGAGGCGATAACTTGCTGTCACGACATTACACTTGACTGAGATGTATCTTTAGCTGTTTCTTCGCTTTTTTATTGGTCGCTTCTAGACTTTTTAGAATGTTCAGGCATTCCTTGGGCAGTGTTAGATTTGGATTTGGAAGTGCTAGAGTTTCCACTAAGGTTGATGTTGGGCGTTGGTTCTCTGGTAGGCAATCGTAGCTTCTCTAGAGTAACACTGGATAACCTTCTTTCCCTATATAACATAAATCTTTGGAGGTCATCTGGAGACAACTTTGACCAAGCTTCCCGCAAAATTTCCTGGAGTGAGCTTCTACTCTGAAACAAATCATCAAAAAATATTTCTTTCCAATGAATACTTTTACTTTGACGTTCGTTGTAAAATCATGGGCGACATTATTTGGGTCAAATGGCCGAGCTGGGAATTTAAATAATTGTAGAGACATCACATTCTCCACTTCGATGAAAGTGTGTCCTACATCGAACAATGAGAAGGTCCCACAAGCTACAGGGAACTGAGGCCATATGGCCTTCTTCTTGTCTTTCGGTTCTTTGGTCAGGCCACCTTCTAAACAGGTCTGATAGGCAATTTCCCGAGCCAAAAGTTTATCGGGGATATATAGAGGTAGGACATGTGGAGGTACAGTGCTCCCAAACACTCTAATATAAGTGAACCATTCTTCCCCGAACCATCTTGCGATGGGGATGATGTCTATTTGTGCTTTGGGTGAGCACCTCGGGGTTTCTTCATCATACATCATTCTATATAGGGGTAAGATAAGCCTGTGACAAATCTGATAGAAGTGTGGGGCGAACTGGGAATCCCATAACACTTTATGATAAACATGAATAGGTAACGGGTCCTGGGTAGTCCATTTCCAACCCATAGTGGGGAATTTAGACACATAACAAATAGAATCCATAATATACGCAGACAGATAAAAAGGAGGATAGACCCTTTGAGATAAGGATCTTTTAGATCGGTAATTCATAACATCCGTGTATAGATTATTAGAAAATATCTTGGCCCAATCCACGATATCGGCGTTTGTGGTAGTGTCTATGAGTGGTAGCCATTCAGACGAAAATTTATTGATGTTCGGCATCCCAAATAGTCTACAAAGCATGGCCATAGCAAAAAAATACGGAGAGGTGAGGGAACCAGTGCTGTACATACCGTTTTTATCCTTTTTGAGCGGCTCCTCTTTTCTGGACCAATCTTTAGTGGTCTCTGCCAGGTTTGGGTTCTCTGCTGCAAATTTCTTGACAAATTGTGCATTGTAGGTCGTCTGAGGTTCAGGAAGATGATACATAAGCTTTAAGTCTTGCATGCCAAATGATCCTATGAGCCCATGTCCTTGAACCTTGAATTGTCTGCCATGTAACTTTGCATTGTCAAGTATCCACTTGATCATATCTGTATACGGTAAAATTTTGGGTCTAGTTGCTATTTGGTGAAGAAATGAATATGCTAGCTCCTCTAAGGATGCCTCGGAAGAGTGTTGTGAGCCTGCGGCAATATCAACCTTCATTACTCTAGGATTTTCTTCCTCCAGCAGCCTATACATGCCTTCCCATGTCGAAATTCCTGCGTCCCTATTGCAGGCAGTGTCTGTATACAAAGGCGCCATCTCCTTAGTCTTTTCCTTCGCCTCGAAGCCTTGAGCTTTATGTTTCTTTCCCATTTGCTCCTACGTTCAGCTTTGAATCATCTTAGCTCTTCGTTCCTGCAGATTATGAGCGAAGTGGAAATGACTGATTAAGAAAGGTGATGGGAGAGTTTTAAATGCAACAGATATATCAAATATGCCACTTTACGTGAAGTAATTCTTTACAAAAGCACGCACCTTTATTTCATTAATAACTGACAACTAATCCATTTACTATCATTAAAAGTGCATGATCTTGAGTCAGATTATGGTAAGTGGCTTTTCATTGAATGGCGTGCTCGAAGGATTCGCGATTAAGTGATTCATGATTTGCTTACGTAACATCGAAGATCGTGCCATCGCAAATCGCAAGATTGCAGATTGCACCAACGCAGATTTCACCATCGTGGCGATCGCAACATCACAGGTTGCAACATTGTAGGTCTCAGAAGTTTAATGTTTGCCAAATATTGCCAGTTTATTTTTGCAATATGCGATCTTGCGATCGGTGTTATCGCAGATCGGTAAATCTTGAAGTTTTTCCTTATGAGCATTACTTCATTGCGACGTGATGTTATGCTTAACACGAGGGTCTAGCACATAATGATGTTATAGAGAATTGGAGGCATTTCCTATCTTTTTTGCAAAGCGGTTTTAAAGATATTTCCCTTATCGTAGACTTAGGCTAAAAATATTTGAAAGACCTTTCTAAGCTTACGATGGTAACCTTATTTTGAAGAAAGGGAAAACTTGCTTTTTCTTAAAAATTTAAGGGTCCCCCATTCATTTAGTATTTTGGACAACACTTAAATGAACAAGGGGGGGTTGTTGCTGGCCACAACACAAGACCAACCTGATCTCCAATTTCTTCTTCTATCCCATCATAGGCCCGAGAAAGTGACTTTGTGACCTCCGTGTGATGCCCATCAACCTTCTCAAAGAAATGTAACCATTGTGTCTGTTGCAATTGCTACTTCATCTATGGATAGGCTTCAAGAAACTTGGTCCCATTCAGCTCAAAACACACAATAACTCCCATGTTGAGGAGGTTTTAGTCCTTAATTTCTCTTTTTGATAGTATTATGGATTTTTGGTAGCAAAGATGATATTTGGGTAGCAATTGAGATGTTTTTGATAGAGTAAAATGAAACAAAGCAGAAGGAATTAGGATATGATGTGAATAAAATGAGATAGGGTATGAAAGAAGTGGAATGAATTCAAATGATGACAAGGTTTAATGACATTCATATCTTGTGATAAGACATGATTATCAGAAATTTCATTCATTGAATCATGAAAACCAATGTTGTGTCATGACAAACATAATCATTATGTAATATGGTGGAGGCAACAGTTATTAGTTTAAAAATAATCATCAATTTATATCATAATTCAATGTTTTTTTAATATTTGACTAATATTTACATACCTTTCATTCTACCTTATTGATTTGTTCTTTTCTAGGTTTCTTAGGTTGCTCTGACTATGATCTCCATTCAAGTTTCTTTAGCTGTAATCTGTCAAGTCAGCTGCGGAATTTCATGAGAGTTACAAATTATTGACAATTTTTTAGTTGTTTTATTTCTACAAAAGAGAAATAAGCGAAATGGGACAAGAATAGGGAAATTAAAATAAAATCTAAGTTGCCAAGAATTCTTGGTTTTCAACTTAGATTTTATGTATAAACATGCCAACAATGTTAGTTTTCATGTTTATATATATATATATATATATATATATCTATATCTATATATTATATATATATATATATATATATTCTATATATATATATATATATATATATATATATATATATATATATATATTTCTTGAAAAAGAAAAAAAAAAGGTGGAAAGCTAAGTTGGAGAGGAAGAAGAATCTTCCCATCAAGATTATCTTGCATATTACTTATGAACTCTTCCTTTGCCAATGGTTTATGATATATTCGTAATCTATGACCATTTACAAGGAAATTTACTTTTTCTTCATCAATGATTTTAATTCTAATTGCTCCAATATCAAAGACAGTTTCAATCTCATAAGGACCAAGCCAATGAGTTTGAAATTTTCCTTGAAAATCTTTAAATTTAGTATCAGAAAGTAATGCCCAATCACCCAGTTGGAACTTCCTGTTTTTGATAAACTTATCATGCCATATGGATCTTTGTTGTTGAACTATGTTGGTTCTATGAATAGCATATTGTCATATCTAATCAAGTTCATTCAATTTCTCCATTCTTTGTTTTTGGGATTTTAATAAATAAAGGCCCAATTTGACTGTTGTTTTGAAACTCTTTATTTGGAACTCAATAGGAAACAAGACTTTATTCCCATAAACAAGTTCGTAAGGAGTATGCCCTGTCGTGTTTCTCCATGTAGTATGATATGCCCATAAAGCTTCTGGAAGATTTTCTACCCAATCCCTTTTATGCAGATGTACAGTTTTGGTGAGAATTGCTTCAAGTACTTTATTAGTAGATTCAATTATTTGCTTTGGATGATATGGAGTGGATTTTCGATGTTTGATTTTGTATTCCTCCATAATCTTTTGTACCAAATTGGATGTAAATTGAGTACCTTGATCTATCACATTTTCCCTTGGGACACCAAAACGAGTGAAAATATCCTCAAAAAGAAATGAAACTACAACATTTTTCAGTAGAAAAATGAAGTGCTTTAGCTTCTACCCATTTTGTGACATAGTCTATACAGACAAGAATGTACCTTTTTTGCCTTGATGGTGGATTGATTGGACCAACAAAATCTAGAGCCCATTTTTCAAGAGGTTGAATAAGTACCTGAGGTTGTAGAGACATTTCATCTGAAGGAACATGATTTCTCATTATTTGACAATTATCACATCCCTTAACATATTCTTTGGCATCTTCAAAAGGAGAAGACCAATAATATCTTAAGCGAAGGATTTTATAGGAAGTACTAAATTTATCAGCAAAATGTCCTCCAAATGGTTCATCGTGACAAGCCTTTAATATTTCTGGTACTTCATCTTCTCTGCCACATCTTCGAATGATTAAGTCAGACCCTATTTTGTACAATTCTCCATTTATCCATGAATAAGATGCATTGGTTTGAATAACTTTCTTTTTCTCTCGAGGAGACAAATATGAAGGTAACTTTCGTATGGAAAAATAGTTAGCAATATCTGTAAACCAAGGAGATTTAATAAATACTTCAAAAAGTTATTCATCAGGAAAAATATCTTTTACAGGAACATCCTTATTATCATTTTGGATTCTAGATAGAAAATCAGCGATTGTATTCTCCTTTACAAGCCTATCCAAAATAGTCATATTGAATTCTTGTAATAACAATAACCAACTTGTAACTCTGCCATTAGTAATTGATTTATTCATTAAATATCTAATTGCAGAGTGATTTGTATTGGGTAAAATTAATTTCTTAATAAATAAATAAATAAACTAATCACCTAGACATTAATTATCAACCCGAGGAGCGTCTTTTTATTTCAAGGAAATTAGAAAAATATATGCATAAAAAATACCAGTAGCTAACATTGGTTCTATATGATTGTGTTCTATACTATCAAGCTCATTCAACAAGAAATAAAATGTAAGATTGAATAATAAAACTAAAATTAAAAAGAAGAAAGTAAATCACAAGAAAAACAATTATACTAATCACACAACTTGAATCATTTCTAAATTAAATCACACCTTGCTAAATTGGAAATTTAATCTATTTCAATCAACATAATTCAAATGCTAATCCAGAGTAGTAAATTAAATGAAATCTAGAAATTGGATGAAATGACAAATCTAGAAAACGCAACAAACAACAAATTAGTTAAAAGAAAGGAAATATACTTTAAGGAATGACAATTGAAATTCAAATAAACAAACACATAACTACACTAACTTATATGTTCAAGGCAGCACCTTGTCCAAGGTAGTGGGCCAATTTTTCTAAGACTCAGTTCTACCTTGAGAAATAATTCAGATCAGATTACAAGTAACAGATGTAGAACTCAATGGATGACTTCCTTCATTAAACATACGAGAGAAATAATTACAACATACTGAAGCTCTTATCTTTTCCTCAAATTCAACAATTGTTCATCTCTCATCTCTCATATCTTATCTCTTCTCCAACATCCTATCTAACAATTTTCCATCTCCTATCTCCTAATTATCTCCCCATTATCCCCCTAATTCTCCCTCAATTATCCTCCAATTCCTCTTTGATCTATGCTTTCATTTAAATACATAGAGAGTAAAGGGAAGTTACAAAGTTGATTACAAACTGATTTCCATTACAAATTTGGATTGTACAAAACAAATTGATCATCAAGATCATATCTAAAAGATATATCCATCAACATTCAGCAGGAACAACTCGAATTTGGTATTGCAATTGGAAAAATTTGGAAAACGGACGCAACAACAAATCTGAGAAAATCATCTTCGAAGAACCTTCTGTTTCTCTTAACACGGAGTGAAATTTCGAAAACTTCTCATCAAAAAACTAATTTGGTCTGTTCTGCACAAAACCAATGTCTTGGATTTTCAAGATTCTCCTTAATCTGTTCGAACCGTCCAATGCAAAACTGTCACCTCTTATTCCAGCGAATTTCTAAGTTTGAATATTTGATTATGAGATGGAAATCATATTTGCAATCTGGAAAAGATCTCGGAGGCTAAAATCATAAGTGATGTTACAACAAATTCATTAATAAACCATCATTGGTAAAATCATGCATAATAATCATCAATTTATTAAAAATAAAGGAGAATATTTATCCATGAGAGCATAAATAATTATAAAATGGAATTATATGATAATTTATGATAAATGATGTGATAAAGAATGGTAGAAATGGATGAAATAGACATTAAAAAGTGATAATAATAATGAAAAATTAGTGGCCCAACAATTTGTGTGAACAAAATTTTCATAACCGGTAATATAATGTCAGAACTTATTAATGGCATGTACAACAACTAAAAACTCATTTTATGTTATAGTATAATTGAACTTTGTAGGAATCAAATTTTTACTCATGTAATAAATGGCATAAGGAGTCAAGTCTTTATGTTCCAATATAGCTCCTAGATCTGTATCTGAAGCATCAGTTGAAATATGAAAAGGAAGACTCCAATTTGGTCCTCTTTAGATGGGTGCTTCAAAAATATTTTCTTTCAATGTTTCAAAATATTTTTGGCAATCAAAATTCCAAATGAATTCATAGTCTTTTGTAAGTAATTTGAAAAGTGGAGAGGCTATGTTTGTGAAGTTTTTTATGAATATTCTACAATAACTAATAAAACCTAGAAAGTTCTAACATCTTTTGACAAGAAGGAACTGATAGTTTGGAAATAACTTCTACTTTAGATGCATCCACTTTAATTCCATCTCTTGAAATGTGGTGGCCCAAAACAATTCCTTTGGTGAAAATCATAAAACATTTTTCATTGGTTAGTGAGAGACTTGTTTCTTTACATTTAAAGAGAAAATTTTCTAAATTTTCCAGAGCTTCCTCAAAAGAATTACCATGGACAGTAAAATCATCCATGTAAACTTCCACGCAATCATGAATTATATCAGAAAAAATGCCTAGAACTACCCTTTGGAATCTTGCAAGTGCATTACATAATCCAAAAGGAAGTACATAGTAAGCATAAATTCTCCATGGATAGGTAAAAGTTGTTTTGTCTTGATCTTACGGAGCTAATTGGATTTGGTTATATCCACTAAAACCATCCAAAAATGAAAGATACGTTTTCCCTACCAATGTATCAAAGAATTGATCTATAAAGGGAAGCGGAAAATGATCTTTCAAGGTATAATTATTCAATTCCCTATAATCGATGCATACTCTCCATTTTCCATTTTTCTTTGGAAAAATAACTAATGGTGAGACCCACTGACTATTTCATATTGGGTAAATTAAATTCGCATTCAACAATTTTTGTAATTCCTCTCTAACAATTTCCCTTAGATTTAGATTCATCCTCTTATGGGGTTGTTGAATTGGTCTGGCATTTTATTCAATATAGATATGATGCATACAAATATTAGGATCAATTCCTTTCATATCAGTGTATTCCTATGCATAAGCATAGGAATGTTCTTGTAACATATTTATTAATTCTTTCTTTTGGGATTTTTCTAGATTATCATGAATGTTAAAAGTTTTTCTTAGAAAGATTTATATTAAAGAATTGCCAAATTTTTCTATAGAATGTAAGTCCATTTGATAAGATGATAAATATTAAATGTTGCATTGCTCTTGAAATTTTTTCTCTTGTTCACAATATGAACAAGAATCAATAGTAATCATCATATTTAAAATTTGATCTGCTTCATCTATTTTTGAAGTAGAAAATATTGGTTGTATATCAAAATCTACATTATCATCATCTATCCAAACTTCAATTTCTACTTCTATGGTTGTTTTTGTGAGAGGATATAGTGTGAATTTCTTAGTAGAGATTCCATTGGAAATGAACATATCACCAGATCTACAACTTATAAAAGCACTGGCATCATTTGTAGCTAACCATGGTCTACCTAGAATCAATGGTTGTCCTCCTAAATTATTCTTAGGAGTTAAAATCATAAAATCAACAAGATATTCCCAATAATATAAGGAGATGGATCCATCTTCTAATACACCATCTAGTTTGATAACAGATTTATCTGCTAACTGTAGTCATGTTTGTGTGTACTGAATATTGTTGGCTTGTTGTGCCCTGACCCAGGTTCAAAGGTGATTTAGCCCAATAAATCCCGGTACTACTGGCCCTTTTGGCTATAGTCTGTGGAGCGCGGACTGAGGTCTCACCTAAAGTAGTATGGGAGGGTGCTAGAACCAAGTTTCCGCACCCTGGAGATGTCTTATGGTTTCTATTGGTCTATGGTTCGACTCTGTGCGTACATTACTAGATGCTCTTACCTGTACCTCGTAGCCTGAGATGTTGCCTTCATGCAGCCTTACTCGAGGCTCAAACAGTGTTATTACCCAAGTTCTTAGTAGCCCGATATTAGTTGATTAACTTAGCTTATTTGTATGCTTTCATTTAAACTTAACAATATTCACAATTCATATAAGTGCATGCATTAAATATACAGTATACTTGTAAATGAGATCAAACATGTAATAACTCAAGAACAGATACATGGAATTCAGATAAAACTTCTCTTTATTATTCTCTTCCTTCAGTTATAGACTCTATTCTTCCCTGCGCACTCAGCTGCAGGGGTCCGTGCACTCAACTATGGACTCTACTAGGCCTTTGTGCACTCAGCTGCAGAGCCTCTTCCTACTACAACACAAGATGCACCTAGACTCTTCTTCTATGCTTCACTAGCTTATTCTATCCATTAGATCCTATGATGATATGGTTTGTTTACAACTTAGAGCCTCACTCTATTTATACAATCCCTATGGTCCATGGACCGTGGGTAGGCTGACATTACATTCAAACTTAGGGCGGACAGTCCTATGACTCTAACATACATTCTGTGCCTGTAATTCGCGGAGCTTTACAATAATATCATTCAAAACTTGGGCTTTGAGCCCCAAAACATGTTGCGGGGGAATTCCATGCCTAATAGCCCCCCAACACAAACATCGTGACTCGCACTCGAGTCACTCTGTCGGCAATTCGATCTTGGTGTGGAGTCCCTCCAACTATTCTCAAACAGTCCTAATGTCTGCAACACACTGAGCTACTACTTGTTGAACCTACTACATCCTCTGTTCTAAGGCCTTCATGGTTGCATTGTTTCCTTACATTTGTACCAGCATCTACTATGTATGTTTATGGTCCCACACCCTTATTCATCTCTTTGGGTTGCAAAGACTGTGCTTTAGCTGGCTAGTCAGATAGTTGGCCCACTCATGTAGGGCTTCAAGTGGCTGCCATTTACTTTACCTAGGAAGGGTTCCCCATTTAGTTTGACTAGCTGGACCATGCCTCTGTCTGTGACCTCCTTAACCACGTAGGGTCCCAACCAATGCATTCTGAATTTGCCCAGAAATTTTTCAAACTTACTGTCATACAGTAGCACTAAGTCATTTACCTTGAAGGTATGCAATTTGATATGGCAGTCATGCCAGGATTTTTCATGTTGCTTTTGTACCTACTGATGAAATCCAGCCAAAAACCGTTCTTTCACAAGTTATTATAATTGTGCGAGCCATTCCTCCATAGCTTCGCGGTCCATCATTCCTGTGAGGATTGCTATTTGCATACTAGGTATTATATTGCATCTGCATGATAGCTTCCATGCCATAAAATAACTGGAAGGGTGTCTGTCCCATCATCTTCTTGCATGTTTTCCTGTAAGCCCATAGTACGACAAGTATGTGCAGGTCTCAATCGTTTCGCTGTTTTTTGCACACTTTGGTCAATGCAGTATCCAGTATTTTGTTGAAAGCTTCTACAGTCCCATTGGCTTGTGGGTGGTACAATGTACTTTCCTAATGATACACCTGGAATTATTCTATGAGCGCGCTGATAGTTTCATTCAGGAAATGTGTTCCACGATCACGCATTAAGATTTACAAACAACCAAAGTGGGTTAACATGTTTTCAAACAAAAACTTCGTAGCCATAGTGGTCGTGTGATCTTTGATTGACTGTGCTTCTACCCATCATGTCATATACTCTGTTGCGGTGATGATGTAGCACACACCCGTCTTTCCCTGAGGTTTGATTGGTCCCACAAAGTCGATTGCCCATTTTTCGAACTGTTGCAGTATCATTTGTGTATTTAATGGAATTTCGTACCTTTGTGAGGGTTTTACCGTCCTTCGATATATATATCACAAGCCTTATAGTGCGCTTTCGAATCCTTGTGCAGGGTTGGCGACCAAAATCCTGCACCGAGAATATTTTATGTAGTTACTCGTCCTGCATAGTGTCCTCTTGCAGTGCCCCCATGTGCCTTAGTGAGGATCTGACTTCTTTCAAATTCAAGTACGTATCTTCATAATATCTCATCATTTCCCATTTTGTATAGGTGCCCTGCGATGACAGAAAAATCCACTACACACATTACCAATTCCTTTTTTTGTTGGATGAAGCATTCCTTTGACGCAGTCCCTGTTGTTAGAAAATGGAATATATCTTTGAAGTGCCCGTTCGTGACGTGCACCGCAAAGAGCTATGCATCAGGTAATACTTCCTCCATATTAGTGGGTTCCTCGCCCATCTCAATGCGCGATAAATGATCAAGTCCTGTGTTCAGGCATCCCAACTTTACTACGACCTCAAAATCATATTCCTGGGACAATAAGAACCACCTTCATATATGCCCCCTTAACAGAGGCTTATTGACCAAGTATTTCCACACGGAATGGTCGGTATACATCTTGACATCCACCGAGCAAATAATGTTAGTATCTTTGGAGCGCGTACACCATCACCAACCCCTCACGCTCACTGCAGGAATAGTTCTTCTCTGCTTTTGAAAACCTTCGACTTAAAAATGTGATAGGGTGATCCAAGCCTTCCTCGCCCTCCTACGTGAGCACTACTCCTAGCACGATACACGACACATCAACATGTACATGAAACTCCACATCTAATTTTGGGAAGACCAAGATTGGAGCGGAGGTCAATTTCCCCTTTAGGACATCCAAACTTTTCATGTAATCATCATTCCAGCAAAACGTAACATCCTTTTTCAATAGTTTTTCCATTGGCACAGTGATTTGGGCATAACTTTTGATAAACTTTCTGTAGTACCCAGTGTGTCCCAAGGTAGTGTGTAGTTGTTTGACACTTTGTAGTGCTTCCAAATTTAGAATAACCACAATCTTCGCAAGGTCTACCATCAGTCCCTGCTTGCATACCACATGTCCCAACAGGTTTCCAAAGGGAACAAGGAATGTGCACTTCTTAAGGTTTAGCGCAATCTGGTGTCATCAACAAGTATCTAGCATCAAGCATAAGCTTGCTACATGGTGCTTAACTAATCTGAAGATAGTCCAATCATCTAGATATACCTCCAAGAATTTGTGGATGTATTCTTTGAACGCGGCAACAACGATGCGTGAAAAGATGGTTGGTGTGTTCTTCAATTCAAATGGCATAACGGTGTATTGAAAATAGCCCCATTTTGTTGTGAAGGTCATTTTGCTCTTATCTTCAGACACGATCTTAATCTGGTGGTACCCCCAGAACCCATCGGTGAATGAGTATGCTTCTTGTTCACCACATTTTCCAATACTTCATCTGTGAACAGTGTCAGGAATGGGTCGTGTACACAGGTGTCGTTAGCTTCCTGAGGTCCATGCATACTCTTATTTCACCCTTCTTCTTCTCCTGTACTACCATAGGACTCACCCAGTCGGATTCTTCCACTGGCTCAATCATTTTGGTTGTGAGCGTTTTGTTTAGTTCGATGCGGACCTTTTCCTTATATTTCAAATTCAAGCGGTAAGGTCTCTGCTTAACCAGCTTCGCATCGGGTTTTAGTGTGATATTTATCATCCCTAAGCCACCAACTATCCCTTTTAAATCTGTAATTTTGGTCAGGAATAAGTCTAGGTATTCGTGGAGTAACTCAGCAACCTTATCCACTGTGGCATCATCCCAATAGTCTCCAAGCATTGCAAACTTTGGTTCTGCCTCCATTCCAATGTTTAACTACTTTTTTTTTAGCTGTGCAATGATTTCAAGATCTTTAAACGTGAAAGTTAATAGAAATCCCTCACGCAAGATATCTCATCTGCTCGTATCATGGTGGAGCTCCATCTTAGTATATGAATTCATGGGTGTGACATCCAGGGTATGACAGAACAAATGAACCCATTCAGGTTGTGGCTCTTCCCTATAGACCTCGGTCCATTTCACGAGGTGTGTACGTGGATGATCTGGTCTGTCATACTTATCTGCTAGCCACATCTATGGTTTCCCAAATCATAGGCGCATCATCCTTCTGCATTCGCACCAATCCTCAAAGCTTCTCTGATGCGTACCCCACCACCTTGTGGGTGTAGTGCATAGTGCCCATCTCAGAGTGTCAAAGCACTGCTATTCTGGCACTTCACTCTCAAATTTGTTCAGGAATTCATCTACCGTTGTCAACTCATCATACATCAGAAGATCCCTTACCTCTATTATCATGCAGTGTAGTGATCTTATCATCATGTTGAAATTGAGCGTGGTTACCTCATGTAACCGATTCTACCATCATTCTATTTCTTCATCCGAATCCGAAGTGCACGAGATTTTGCACTCCCACGAAATTCAGCCATTTGTTGTTGGATTCACCCAATTCTACTCTCGATCAGTTATCTTGTAGATACAGTCTAGATCATCATCACTATCATCGTCGCGCACCTGTTCTGTGTAGCGTGCTCCTTCTGCAGGGTCTAAAGGTACCACTACGCATAGTGACTTTTTCTCAAAAACCATTTTGTGCTTCTTTAGATTTATCACTCCATTCATATCAGTGGCCCAATCTATTCCAGTAGCACAAGATAGGGATTTCTGTCATCAACAATCTCTATCACTTCGAAATATGCCAATGCGCTTGCACCTTTTATGTCTACCATTATTCCCTGCAATCTTCCCATCGGTAGGATATTCTGCTAGTTTGCCATTTGCAATTGAATAGGGGACCATTGCAACGCAGGCCTATCCATGCATTCCCACATCTGCTTTGGCACTACATTCGCATCTGATCATAGATCTAGAATCACTTGATCCATTTCATATTCTCCAATTTGCGTAGTCAATCTCATTTCCCTTCGTGTTTGTGATGTGTGCTTTCTGAGCTTCTAGACTATACATGGTTCTCCTGACCCAACGCACCTAGAGATAAGTTTTTGCAATCCTTTCACAGCCTTGTTGTCATGTAGCAGCTTCATACATGTCTCCAGAAAGGTAGTGAGCATTGGAGGATCCATCCCTGGTTCTAGTTGATCCTTACTACCTAAAGTGGAGGCCTCCATAAAACTCTTCTTAGCTTCCATGAATGTCTCTTTCGCACACTCCAAATAAAATTCGGGTTCCTTCATAGGAGCCTTGGGAACCCACACAATTTCTTTTGGCTGCTTGCCTTTGTCATCTCCTGTTGTGATACCACTTTGAAGCATGATGTTTACATTTGGGTCCTCTTCACGTGGCTCAGACCTCATCATTTGTAGGTTCTAAATTGGGGGAGGCTGGAGTACTCCTTTATCGCGCAACCTTGCTATCAATGTAGGGCAGTCCTTTATCTCATGATCAAATTGGGTACAATATAAACATGATGCTCTCATTGGATTTTTACAATCGTGGGAATAATGCCCTGGTCCTCCACAATTGTAACAAATCAATTGTTCGCGACCTCTTCCTGGTCCCATTCCACCTCGACCTCGTCAGCGCCCCTGAAATCCTGTGTGCGCCATACTTGCATTTAGATCGAGGGCTCGAATTTTAGTCTGCACTCTAAGTAGGAGTTTGATCCCTCATTAGCTCATAACTTCTGTAGGTTTGTTCATCATGGCCTACAGACCTACAGAAACTACAAAATAATTGCTGGGATATCTACGTATACTTTTGTAATAGGTGACAGTTATCTGTAGTGTGTTTTCCTCCTATCTGACAAATTGCACACCATAATGCAGGCACCGTGCTCGGTCTTTCTTGTACCTCTGGTCTTAATGGCATCGTCACTCCTCCCACCAAATTGTTTGCGAAAACTCGGTAGTGGTCTTTATCATGCCCTTGGCCTTTGCATTTTATGCACCATACCTCCTCGTGTGCCTTTGGTCGAGTTGTCCTGTCTTGTTTCAAACTCTACATTTCTAGACACAAATTTTGCAATTATGCGTGGATTTGTTGGACTCCCAGACTAGGATCTTGTATTGGGGTCTCGTGTAGTCTCATTGCAATCTCCAAAGCTTCGACCTCGGTGGATAGCTTCTACTGTGATAGCGTCGTCCTTAAATGCGGTGTTAGTGATGCTACGAACCATGCGTGGTGTTGTTCATCTATCAAGGTCATGTTGGCTTCACAAATCATACTTTTTAGTCTCTAGTCTAGATCCCATGGGGTCTCACCTAGAAGCACCGCAATTTCCTTAAACCCAATAATCAACTGTGCCTCTGATTTTGGCCTACTAAATTCCCTATTCAGTGTGGCCTAGATATTTGCGATCCCCGTGTTTGGATGGTCATTAGAATGCTTAATGTACCATGTTAGGGTGCGATCTTGTAACGCGCTTATTAGCGTTGCCTTCTTTATATTGTCATCCACGACTCCTTGTGCTTCCCATACAACCTTTACTACGAACCAAAATTGGTCTGGATCTTCGTTCCCTACTCCTCTGAATACCGGAAACTTTATCGCGCTCACCATATTGAACTATGGTGGTGGTAGAGGTGGTGTGGGTGGAGATGGGGGTGATGATGATGAAGCCAGTGGTGGTGTAGGTGGGGGTGGTATGTGCAGAATTCACTACCCTATCAAATTGATCACGCTTCTTGAAGAAACTTTCACAAGCTCTTCCTCACTTTCCCACCGAGGCGAAATCAAGGGGCTATTTTCTATCTCTACGCTACCTTCATTTCTATAGATCCTCCCACTTTGCGTAGTCCCAAACATAAATTTATTTGCATAACCCTCTTTTCACATAATATCATTTTAATCCATGTGTTCAATGATTTAATGTACTTACCTTGCAGTCCCTTGAGGAAGCGTCGTTCTGCTTCGCCATAGCTGACGGCCGTATCTACTATGAACTCGATGGTAAACCCTCCTATAATATGATTGAGACAACGATCCACAACACACATGATCTTATCTTCCTATGCTTCTAGTCTATGCATCAATTATGGAGTCCACACAATCAATTTATTGAGCCTACACCTTCCCTGACTACCTGCTAGCTTCGTGATCCACTCGTAGAACTCAGAGGGGAAGGATGAAAAGAACATTTAATGGATTTCTGTATATAAGTAGAACTCCAACCACTGTTCCTTTGATACTCATAGATTCCTATTTTCCTATGTTGCGAACTCGTGAATCTTTCTGTCCAACCACCCTTCAATTTCTTTCTTTGTTGGATTCCAGTGACTTGACATTAGACATCCCTTATGCAGATCCCAGTCCCAGCAATAGAACCATTTGTTGGATTATTGGGGCCTGACCCAGGTACAGAGGTGATTTAGCCAAAACAATTCTAGTACTACTGGCCCTTTTGGCAATAGTCTGTGGAGTGCAGACTGAGGTCTCACCCGAAGTAGTATGGGAGGGTGCTAGAACTAGGTTTCCACACCCTGGAGATGTCTGATGGTTTCTAGTGGTTCGCAGTTCAACTTTGTGTGCATGGCACTACTCGCTCTTACTTGTACCTCGTAGCCTGAGATGTTGCCTTCGTGCATCCCTACTTGGGGCGCGAATAGTGTTATTACCCAAGTTCTTAGTAGCCTGATATTAGTTGATTAACTTAGCTTATTTCTACGCTTTCAGTTATACTTAACAATATTCACAATTCATATAAGTGCATGCAGTAAATGAATAGTATACTTGCAAATGAGATCAAACATGTAATAACTCAAGAACAGATACACAGAATTCAGATAAAACTTCTCTTTATTATTCTCTTCCTTTGGTTATAGACTCTATTCTGCCCTGCGCACTCAGCTGCAGGGGTCTGTGCACTCAGCTGTGGACTCTACTCGGCCTCTGCGCACTCAGCTGCAGAGCCTCTTCCTACTAGTACAACCCAAGATGCACTTAGATTCTTATTCTATGCTTCGCTAGATTATTCTATCCATTAGATCCTATGATGATATGCTCTCTTTACAACTTAGAGCCTCACTCTATTTATACAATCCCTATGGTCTGCGGACCATGGGTAGGCTAACATTACATTCAAACTTAGGGAGTACAGTCCTATGACTCTAACATACATTCCACACCCGCAATTCATGGCGCTTTACAATAATATCACTTAAAACTTGGGCTTTGAGCCCCAAAACATGTTGTGGGGGGATTCCATGCCCAATGTTCTTATGGCATGTGTTCCTAATCCCATAAACCATTTAAATGCTTCGTCTTTAAGAGTGGCTAGAAAAAATTTCAATCTTTTAGAATAAATAAAGTAGTCATAAGATCTACACAAGACCTCAAGCTCAAAAAGAAATGTTCCAGGATCCTCATGTCTTACTCCATGGAAATTAGGGAGGATGGGGGGTGAGACATTCTTCATTGTAATTGTGGTGTCTTAATTTAAGACGGGAAACCCAAAAGGTTTTGGATCTCCTCTGCAACCTCTTCCTCTGCCTCCTCCTCTATTTCCTCCTCTACCTCTTCCACCTCTTCCACCTCCAATTATATGTTCATCATTCACATTATGCACTTCTCCTTTCCCTTCCATTGTATATTCCTCAAAGCTAATATAGAGTTATTCAATTGGATTTTCTAGCTCCTCTTCTGGTTCTTCTACCAATGGAATAAAATAAGGTTCTTCTTCCTCTTCACTAGGGACTTCCAATTCTTGTCATAGAATTGATTCTCCAATTAAAGATAGAAATATTACTCCTTCTATTGTGGATGTAGGTTCATCTACTACAGGTTCAGTAGAATAAGTTGGTGAATCTTTTGGTTGGATCTTAGATATATGCATCTCGGGAATGCTATGGCTACCTGCAAATGATGGAATGTCAGTTTTGGTGGGTAGTGTGGAACTACAATGGTCGTGGTGGGGTGAGTGGTGATGTTGGAATTGAACTCCTACCTCTACTTATAAACCTACCCCTAAAATATCTTTCCCTATGCATAAATATCTTTTTAACATTTTTTTAATGAAAAGACTCAAATTTTTGGTAAATTAATTGATCTTAAATTACTTCATAAATTATCAACCATGGATTGTAAACTAATGAAGTGTATGTGAACCAGTTGTGCTAGGATTATTTATTATGTGAGTAAATTTTAAAGTTGAATTAGGATGTTTTCATGCACATGTTTTATCTAGGAATCACTCAAAGTAAAAAGATTATCACTCTTGCAGGAAAGGAAAGTATCACATTGACAGAAATAAAGATAAATGAAGTGCATAAGTAAATAGAAAAATAAAATCTAAATCCTCTTCACACTTGCAGGAAAGAAAGTTAATCTTAGATTGCAGAAATAAATATCACACCCACAAAATCAAATTCTTCCTCACACTATCAGAACTAAAACCTTGAACTAATTACAAATTTTAAATCAAATCAATTTATCAATAAAATTTTACATGTGCATAATAAATCCTTTTGATTATTTTCTTCATCTTTCACACAACGAGATTAAATCCACAAAAGAAATTGTACAGATAATTTTGTTACGAAATATATATCAAATTCTATATTAACTATTGCTAACGTTATTCTAAAAAACAGATTTATAGTCACTATAATATCTTAATTCTACTAAACAGAAAACTTAAATAAAAATGACACCTTACAAATCTTAGGGGGGCGTCTTGTGAGTGTAAGTATATAGAGATCAAAAAAGCTTAACCACACATTTATACGCATGGCACAGTAGAATCAAGAGCTTAATCAATATATTGCAAAGAGTTTTAAAAATAATAACCAGTCACACTCATCATTGTGTCGAGAGGCAGGTTTTATAACCTCCTTTGTTAAATTGTTTGGATATTTATAAGCCTATCCTTCTGAACATAACATCTTACAATAAAATTGCTTAAATAAGATAATGATTCTTCATGATTTTCTATCAAAGACAAAAATCATGAGGAAAAATATCAGCTTCAATCCACGATCTTCTCGCTCGCTTGATTTGTCTTTGGTCTGTTTCGTTGGGTTGACTTCCATGTTGACCAGCTCATACATCATCCTTATCACTTGTCAGATTAAAGGAATAGGTTAATATCCTTGTTCTAGTTTCCATATACCTGTTCATATGCTTCATTCCTCAACTGATGTTTCAAAACCTATAGATTCTTCAAGTAAGTTGCATAATCGATTATTAGTTGTATAATTGGTGCAATTTGTTAGCTTGTGAAAATATTAAATAAAATAACAAAGAAACAATGAAACTATGAATAAAAGATTATTAAATACCTGTTTTTCCAATAACCTTGCAAGATGAAACTTAATTGGAGTTATTATGGTCAAAAAGGAAGAGAATGGAGTTTAAGGAAGGTGTCAAAAAGGAACAATTTTGGTCTTCAACATAGATATAATCAAAATTATTCCTCAGTGTATTTCAAGGGAGGTTATCTCATCTGCACGATTAATCCATATTAGCACAATATATGTATAATGACCTCAACATATCAACATCATGCATGATAACACAAAACTACAATAATAACCTTCACAATGCATGCATAGTAGATACATATACAATTACCATGTACACATAACGATATGCATTTAACCAATCCAGTTGAAGTGTTTGAACTTGGAAGCTTTGATACCACTATGTAACTAACCGCCCCCCCCCCCCCCCCCCCCCACATTTACCCACTTTGTCAAGATTTCCAGGGTAAACATGAACTAAGTGTCAATATGAGATGATACGACCTCCAAGTTCCAATTATGGAAGTGGAACCTAGAAATTGGAATTAAAATAACATCCCTTAAAGACTACGGATGACTCAAGAGCCTATCAACTATCCTAGGTGATCAATCCTTGAGCTAGAACTATTTTTCACTAGGTTTACTCCCCAATCACACCTATAACTCTTAATGCATGCAATTGGGAGGCTATAATTGCACCCATAGGCATGTCTCCATGTGGTTATGAACCATATTCCTTTGTTTTGTGCATGTGGTTGCAAGATCTATGCCACTTTTCAAGACAACCTCCATATCACTGCCTAGAACTTCTTGTACTTTCCAGAATCATGACAATAATGATAACAATGCTAAACAAATATAACTTGAGCAAGATCTTTACTAATACATGCCTAATACAAGATAGACATTTCGTCAAACATAGTAAATATAGAAGCTACATGTCATGAATACATATTTGATCATAAACTTCTAAAATTCATATAACAATCACCAAGAAGGCTCTATGCCCTCTGTTATCACTCTAATAATTCCTTTGAAGTAATAAGAAAGCAAAACCAAAGGTAACCACAAACCGCTTTTGGAAATCGGGACCTAGCCTTCCTGATGCTTAGAGAGGGCTCTTAACTTTGTTTAAATTAAGATGTTTTTAGGCTAGCTATGATTGTTCTAAGGGTGTTTGATTTGTGTTTAATATTGGGTGGTGGGATTTGCTTAGACAGATGGATAATTGATATCTTTTAGACCATTGGGCTATGGAGTCAACTAATAAGGAAGCAAAACTGGATTAACTCATTAAAGGGGATGTTCCAAGGGCAAGATAGCAGATTGTATTTCAGATGTTTGAGACAGAGGGGTGAAAGGGTTTCACTCGGGGTGAGAGAGCAATCAAGGGTTCTCAGACCCGGATAATGAATGAGGAAGGAAGGGGTAATCGAGATCAAAGGGAAATTAAGAATCCTTTAACCTGGATTATTCATGAAATCAATCTAAAACAAAGAGAAATTAAGAATTCTTTAATTTACATATCAGAAGAAAACATTCAAATTCTTAACGATTAAGACAGTGTGTGATTAAGCAAGTTCTAAAATATTATTCCAGTTATAACATCTAGATTGAGAAACACATATAAGGTTATGAATAACTTTGAGAAGAATGATAATAACACATGAAAATACTTGTCTGAAATTCGCTCAACACATGAATCCTTGGAAAAGTTTTATCTTTATTATTCAATCCAGCTTGTTGGCTCATCAACTAATACAATAACCCTCTAGGTCTTCTTGATCAAAAAGTCTATAGAAATTTCTAATAGAATCCACCCTACATACTTCGAATTGTGAAGTATTTATACAAAAGTTTATTACAAAATATCTCAAACTAATTTGTGATTTAATCTAGGAAAGAATATTATCTTCTTGCAAGAAGATAGAGACAACTATTGAACTATTTCATGTTGTCCCTTTTATTTTGGTACTGTTGGCTTTGATCTTTTGCCTTTTAATCTGCTTTGTTGTTTGATCTTTCACATTAGAAGCTTCATTTACTTTAGGCTTTCCTCTGATACACTTTGACACGGATACACTTTGACTTTGCTGATCTGTCTTCATCCTTTTACCATGTTGTTTTACTTTAACTGTACATTAACCTTTTTACTGCATATTTCTATAGTAAATTAGTTAATTTCTCCCATGTTTCAACATCAAGTAATTGGATTTTTAGCATCTTTCTATATAATTCATCTACCTCGGTTTATTTACCAAAAGCAGGCTTATTGATAAACAAGTGTTTTACCTCATGCTAGAGGTAAAACAAGTTTTCAAATGTTTGGTAGAGTACTTTGCCTATTGGCAATGCCTTTATTGATGATGTATTTACCTGATCCTTTGCTACCTCTTTGATTTTCTCGTTGTAATCCTCTTGTGTCATGAGCTTTTCATTTATCACTAAGGGATTGGGTAATCCCTTCTCTCTCAAAATTTGGAACTTATCCATAAATCTATCAATGGCTATCTGCATATTCTGACACTTATACTCCAAGTTTTGCATTAAGCTCCTCTTGGAGAGGACCTTTCTAACCTCCAAAATTGTCTATGTTCTGTCTTCTATTTCCAATTCCTAAATTTCATGCTTATTCTTGCTGTTAAGGAATTGGATAATTCTGGTAGCCTCTTCTAGCATTTGTCCTAATTCTTCTCTTACTTTCTGGATTGCCTTTGTAGCCAGCTTTATCAAATCAATTTACTCAAAAATTACTTGAATAAATGGCCAAATATCATTGACAGAGTCAATGATATTGGCCCATAGTTGTTCCTTAGCCTTCCCAAGGGGTTCTTTTAGTGTCAAGTCCTTTTCCAAGGCTTTCAATCTTTCACTCAACCTAGTAGCCTTTTGCACTTCTTCTTTGTGCATGATTTTGGTAAGCTTGTAATCAATTTCCAAGCTTGTCACTTTTTCTTTCAGCTTATTCATATATGTTGTCTGTATGGACATTTCTTCCATAGATTTAAACAACTTTGCTACTTCATCACCTGATGTACCTACTGCTAATGTAGATTCTGTGGAAACTAGTTGTGTTGTGGCCATTGGACCTATGGGAGACAATGAGGCTGCTAATGTGGAAGGAACAATCATGGTGACTGCTAGGATGAAATTCGCCGACGTAGTGCCAAGATTAGTTTTCTTTAACTGGATTAAGCTATCCAATTACTTTTCTGTCTCCCTGAACTAATCATAGTTTGAGGACTAAGTCCATCAACTCTTCATGCCTTGTTTGGTTTTCCAAGACTTTGTAGAAATTTTGTTTGTAGATTAACCTGATTATGCAATAAAACTAAAGCAAAATACTTAATCTACTTCTACAATCAAAATTTTGAAAGCTTAATATATTTGAGCAAGATCAAGTGGAACACATATAATAGAGAAGACCAATAAATGCACACGAAACACAGAAGAATACTCTGGGGAAAGCCTCAACTAAAAACCCCACTATTTGTATTATCATACAAGTGGAAATATCTCAGGATTACACATAGCTTTAACTCTCACAGCTATCCAGCTCTCAATACAATCCCTCGCTCTACTCATAGATAGAATGTATTGCTCATATGCCTTCTCCTCTGCCCTCCAAGCCTCCTATTTCCTTACGTAGTTTTCCCTGGGTGATCCAACTGTAACCTTGTGTGACACTGATCTCACACACTGCTCCAACACACTGTAAAATTGCACAAATCTCAAGGAATGAATTCCTTCTACATGCAAGAGATTTTCTTATAGTAAAATTCTTACAACTAATAGTACATTGTCCCTGAATTTAATCTCAACTGGGTCTTTCTCTGAACTGACATGCATGAGTTATCAATGAGAGAATCTTCAGTTATCTGGAGTACACTAGTTTGATGCATGCATGCATTAACTAACTGAACTCACAATTATTTCCTGAAACTGTTTGGAACTAATTTAACTGGGCTTAACTCAGTTAAATGAGCTAACTAATTACAAATCAAATACAACTCATCCTTATCTCCTTAATCAAGGGATAATTGTTGCATGAATTCACAAAGACTTCTAGCTTGAATTTCTTCAACTAATTGACTCAGATGAACTAATTATTTATTTTTCAAGCAACTGGTGAGACTAAATTTGAATTTTAATTCAAGGACAAATTAAAATTGGAATATTCTTGTTGCCACATTTCAACACTCCCTCTCAACAAGAAAGGGATTATCTACCACCTCGATCCTATCTCTACAGAACTTGAATTTACACTTTGATAATGCCTTAGTCAAAATGTTAGCATCTTGCTCCTCAGTCAAAATATACTGCAACAACATTATCCTCTTCGCCACATAGTCTCTGAGATGATGATACTAGATGTCGATGTGCTTGGACCAATCATGAAATACTAGATTCTCAGAGAGTTTGATACAACTATGATTATCACAATAGATCACAGTTGGATCCATCCTCTGATCAAACAAACCAACTAGAATTTTCCACATCCAGATGGCCTCACATGCTTCTTGACTTGCATCCATGTATTCAACCTATACGAACTGAGTGCAACTGACCTCTATTTCTTGCTATACCAAGAAACTGCAACTGACCCAAGGTTGAAAATTCCTCCTGATGCGCTCTTCCAATTTGATGGACTCCCTGCTCAATTTGCATCCATGAAGCCCTGTAGCTTCACTCCCTCTATTCGTCTGTACCATAATCCATATTGAGATGTGCCTCTAAGGTATCTCAAAACATGCTTAGCTTGCTTCCAAAACATCTTGCTAGGATGAACCATTGCTTGACTCAGCTAGTTCATTGCATAGCACAAATTTGGTTGTGTGTTCACTAAATACATCAGTGAACCCACAATATGTCGATACACAATAGCCTCTACTACTTCTCTTGAAGTAGCATCCTCCTTCCTCTAGTTACCTACTAGAGGAGTCCTCATGGGCTTGCACTTCTCCATGTGGAATCTTTTGAGTATCTCATTGGCATACTTTCCTAAGATACAAACAACTCCCCATCCTTCTGCTACACTTCCATGCCAAGGAAGTAGTGCATGAGACCCATGTCTTTCATCTTAAATTTTCTTGCAAGGTCCTCCTTGAAAGACATGATCAACTGATCATCACCTGTCAATATAAGATCATCAACATAAAGTATAATGATCAAATTCTTACCTTCCACCATGATTTGGTATAGGTTCGCATCTGCTTCACTCTTTGTGAAGCCCAACCTGGTGAAGTAGTTGTCGATCCTAGTGTACCAAGCACGAGGTGCTTGCTTCAGCCCGTACAAAGATCTCTTGAGTTGGCACACATGCGACTCATGATCGAAGGTCTCAAAATATTCTTGTTATTCTATGTACACCTCTTCCTCAATATTGCCATTGAGGAATGCAATCTTCACATCCATCCGATGGATCTTCCAACCCATCTGTGCTGATAGTGCCAACATCGATCTAATAGATGAGTACCTTGCAACAAGAGAAAGAGTCTCATCATAGTCAATTCCCTCGACCTGTGAAAAAACAAGGGCAAATATTGCCTTATGTTTCTCCACACTACCATCAACAACTTGCTTTACCTTGTAAAGCCAATGGGAACTCACAACTGACTTGCTATCTGTTCTTGGAACCACACCCCAAACATTGTTCCAAACTATGAAGTCATACTCCTCCACCATAGCATCAACCCAAATTGGTTGTTTCACTGCATCCTCAAAGGAAGATGGCTCGGTCTCAACACATTCCCCAACAAGGGCCATGTAACCAGTGTACCTCTCAGGTGACCCCCTCTGTCTGCGCTGAGAAGATGGTTCTCCCACATTGTCTCTTGCATCTGACAACAATCCGTCAGCTTCTCTTCTGCGCTTCCATCCCTCTCTAGAATATTCTACTGGAGTGGATGTCTCCACTCTTGGCACCTCTGCATATGGCTGCTCCGCATCAATCTGAGGTTCCTCCTCCTTTGGAACCAACAATTCCTCCATAGCCTATAGTTGGAGCTCCCTCTCAAGGGAAACTCGCATGGCCTTCTGCTCATCAAATTTGATATCTCTGTGAACCACTGTCTTCCAACTGGTAGGAAAGTACACCTGATAGTTGTGGGGTGTATCAGTGTACCCCACAAGTATCCCCAACTCAACTGTTGACTCAAATTTCTTCTGGGAATCCCTAGTCACATGGCAATATACCGATGATCCAAAGATCCTGAAGTGACCCACATCTGGTCTCTTACCAAAGAAAGCTTTCTCTCGTGTTTTCATCCCAAGTATGTGATGCGGGCTTCTATTATGCAAATAGACCGTTGTGTTGCACACCTTAGCCCACAAATGAATTGGTAAGCCTTGGTCATGTAGCATTGCCTGAGATACCCCCACAATCATTCTATTATTCCTCTCAACAACCCCATTCTGTTGTGGGTTATGAGGTGCCGTCAACTCTCGTTTAATTCCTTCCGCTGCACATAAGTCATTAAACTCTTGAGAGACATACTCTCCACCATTGTCGCTTCTCAAGGCTTTGATCTTCTTCCTTGAATCTTTCTCAACCAAATCTTTGAACTCACAAAACTTTGAGAAGGTTTGGTCCTTATTTTGCATGAAATAAATCTAGCATTTACAAGAAAAATCACCAATGAAAATCACATAATATCTTTGCTTCACAGTGGATGCTATTGAGAATGGTCCACAAAAATTAGTATGAACTCGCTCTAAGATCACTTCTGCTTGACTATCTTGATCATGAAAGGAAGACTTGGTGTACTTTCCCAATGTACAACCTTTGCATGTGTTCACTTGCTAAAATTTACCTTTGGGAAGTCCGGTCCAGATCTCCTACATTATCTTCAAGGCCCCATGATGCAAATGGCCCAACCACATGTGTCATAACTCTCCAACCAATTTTGCTTTCAAACTTAATGCAGCACAATCATCCACCTCTAGTTTATAGAGATTCTTCACTCGAATCCCAATCCTCTTGGTTTGACCCATGGCTATATGTCTCAAGAATGCCTTTCCTTTACTGAAGACAAAATTGTAGCCTTTGTCCTCCAACATCGTGATAGATACCAAGTTCTTCTTTAGTCCGGGCACATACTTCACATCTGTTAAGGTGAGAGGAGCTCCACGCTCCCTCTGAAGAGCAACCATGCCTTATCTTGAAACACGGTACTTCCCGTCATCACCCATCTCTATGCCATCTTGAGGTATTTCTCCTCCAAGGTACTGAATAAACTTTTATCGCCAGTCATATGGAATGAGGATCCACTATCTAGATACCAAACACAACCCACCATCGATGAAACCATGCATGTGATAAGGGTAAAATCCAATTCGAACTGAGAGGCTAATGCCTCACCTTCTGATCCTTTCAAGGATCCCTTCTTGAATTTCTACAATGGGCAATTAGTTACATAATGGCCCATCTCATGACAATTAAAGCATCTCACTTTAGATTTGTCAATCTTCTTCCCTCCATGAGAAGAATTCAATTTAGAATGGGAAGCCTTCCCTTTCCCTTTCCTTGCCTTACTTGCTAGGGCCAAATTTTCTTCATCATTAGTCTTTGATAAAGAGCCATCTCTTATGCTCCTCCTGATCTCCTCCTGCATCAGATCCAACCATAGCCGTTCCCAATCTGGCGGTTTCTCTCTTCCATTCATAGAGTCCTGGTAGCTATTCCAACTCTTTGGGAGGACAAGGAGAGCGAGGCTCACCATATCATCATCGGAAGTAGTTATTCCCACACTACTAAGCTTATCTCTGTAGGTGGTGAGCTTTTTCAGGTATGTGGAAATAGTGTCACCCTTCTCCATCTTGATTTTCAAAGCTTATCCTTGAGTGCTAGTTTCCTCTGGTCGCTACTATTCTAATAGAGGTCCTTCAATGTCTTCCACTTTGAAAACATAGTCTCCTTCCCATGGATACTCGAGAAAATATGGTCTCTAACTCCCCCCAAAAGAATCTGTCTCCCCTTCACTACACACTTCTTCCATTCGGCCAATTCTTGTGCATTAGCTACAACTAGCTTAGGGATTTCTTGATTAATGAAATCCTTCAAACCATTGTCTTCTAATACCGCTTCCATGTGATCTTTCCATGCTATGTAATTCGAGCTACCATCCAGATCATACTCGAGTCTCAAGCCATTGAACGACATTGGTGAACTTTGAAGTATGATAAGAATTTTATTTTGCACCTACAAACAAGAACTTCAAACTTCGAATTTCCCTTCTTAGTATATTGTTCATAGCTTCGATCACCTTTTCTTTGATACCATGTAGAAATTTTGACTGTAGATTAACTTGATTATGCAATATAACTAAAGCAAAATACTTAATCTACTTCTATAATCAAACTTGCGGAAGCATAATAGATTTGATCAAGATCAAGTGGAACACATATAACAGAGAAGAAGAATCAATACACATGAAACACAAAAGAATACTCTGGGGAAAGCCTTAGCTAAAAACCCTGCTATCTGTATTATCATACAAGTGGAAATATCTCAGGATTACACATAGCTTTAGCTCTCGCAGTTAGCCATCTCTTAGTACAATCCCTCACTCTGCTCATAGATAGAATAGACTGCTCATATGCCTTCTCCTCTGCCCTCCAAGCCTCCTATTTCCTTACGCAATTTTCCCTAGGTGATCCAATTGTAACCTTGTGTGACATTAATCTCACACACTACTCCAACACACTGTAAAACTGCACAAATCTCAAGGAATGAATTCCTTCTGCATGCAAGATGTTTTCTTATAGTAAAATTCTTGCAACTGATAATACAATGTCCTTGCCTTTAATCTCAATTGGGTCTTTCTCTAAATTGACATGCATGAGTTATTGATGAGAGAATCTTTAGTTATCTAGAGTACACTAGTTTGATGCATGCATGCATTAACTAATTGAACTAACAATTAGTTCCTCAAACTATTTGGAACTAATTTAACTAGACTTAACTCAATTAATTGAGCTAACTAATTACAACTCAAACACAACTCATCCTTATCTCCTTAATTAAGGGATAATCTCCTTAATTTAAGGGATAATTGTTGCATGACTTCACAAAGACTTCTAACTTGAATGTCTTCAACTAATTAACTCAAGATGAATTAATTAATTATTTTTCAAGTAGCTGGTGAGACTAAATTCGAATTTTAATTCAAGGACAAATTAAAATTGGAATATTCTTGTTACCACATTTCAACAGTCTTCCTGTGTTTGGGGGTGATGTAGTTGAGGTATCTTCAACTGCTTCTTGAGCACTGCAATGTCATCATTCTTATTTTTGATTAGTTGTTCAATAGCCTTGGTGTCTTTGGGATCATGTCCCAATTCAATTATCAAGTATTCTAAAGACTTGATTCTAGTGTCTTTGGCCTATGAGGAGGCCTTTTCCAACTGATACTGGGCTAAGATGTTATTCAATGAATTTTGCAACTGATGGGCAACTATGGCTTTTCCTGCAAGGGTGGAGTAAATCATTTCTCTAGCCTATTTGTGAAATTCAATTTGGTCAATGGGATGAATATCCCTTGCAAATACCTCAAAATCAATCTTCTTGAAATTTTCTGATGTTACTGGTTGTTGTACAATTGTCTTTATGAAGGACATTTGCATCTTTCCTTCCTTGATGTTAAAAGCTGACATCAACCTAGTTTGATTGGTGGGTGTAAGTTTGAGATACTGTGCATAGGATTGTGCCTTCAATTTATCATTTCTCATTTTGATTTCCTTGAACTTGTCCTTAATGTCCCTATCTCTATCAGCAGGCTTATTGAATGAGGAGACTTCTACACTAAGTTACCTTTCTAACATTTAAGTTTGTGAAGTAGATGGCTTCTATGTTTCTCTAGATGGAGTTGTGCCCTTGCTCATGTCTAACTCAGTATTATTTATTTCTACTAAGCCTTCTGTGTCTTCTTGCCCTGAAACAGGATTGAACCTAGGCCTTTTTCTCTGGTTAGCTTCATACTGTACATTGGAAGTGTCCATACTTGAACTGGAGGCTCCCTCTCTGTTCCTTTTTGGATTCTTTTCCTCATTTTGAGGAGTCTGCAAAATAGTAGGGGCACTCATTGTTCCTTCTTGCTCTAGTACTTGCAGGAATGAGCTTTCATCATGCTATCTCTCTAGATCAAACAATGTATTTTCAACATCTACCTTTGTACTATCCCTATCTATGAGAGTATTTTCCAACCACTCAAATTGGTTGGCATATATTTCTATTTCTAGCATAGGGTGATGAATGTAAGGTCCCAATTTGGCCTTTTTTCTTAGTTTGGTCATAAACCCTTGAGGGTCATACCTCCACATGAAACTATTCTGAAACTTCATTTGTTGCAGAATTTGATCCGCTTTCTCCCGTGCCTCTCTAGAATTGCAAATAAAAGGGCCTATTAGGATTTGAATTTGGCAATACGGGTTTATATCAAAGGTTTTGAAGGAAACTTGGAAGCTTTCAGAAGGGTTTGGGTATTCTAATCAGGAACACGCTTTACTTTTTAAAGTAATTTCAATTAATTTTACTTAATTAAAACACTTTAAAGGCTGAACTTTTTCAAATTGAAAGGGTGTCTAGTAATTTCTCTTCAAATACCTGGAATTCAGGTGAATTAACTTCAATTTTGGTGTTCTTGGCAACTTCAGAAGGTTGAATGGGCTCTGGTATGGACTGAGAGCTTGACTGGGATCTTTGCAACATCTTCAGGAGTGAAATTGGGGTTAATTGGCAATTTCAGAGTTTGAAGGTGTCGCAATGGTTTGTAGAGGTTCACAAAGAAAATGAGTGAAAAAGGGGAAATAGGGCTTCTCAGCATTTTTATTGAACAATGGTCACTTTTTGGCAGGTAAATTACAAATGAATAGTTGGTGGTTTTTCGGGTTGGGTAGGGAGGTGGTTTCCCAAGCCATCACACCACTTTTATGGAGGAGGCAGTATTTTGACGACGTCACCTGATCTATGTTAGTGCTTGACACATAGCAGATGGGAGCCTGAGCAAAACCACTTTATCAGGCGGGTAAAGGTCAGACATTAGGTGAACCCGATATGGTTGTGGACCGTTGGATTTGGGCGCTAACGATTGGATGAAAATCGGGTGACAGATGTGCACAAATGAAATGGGAAAAGGTTTCCGGGGGGGGCGAGGCTTTAATCCTTGGTGGTTTGGGATTATTTAGGAGCTAATCATGGGATTAATTGATCAGGTTGGGTTTAATGAAGGGATTATCTTAACTTTATTGAGAAGTGGTGAGTTAAGAGGGTTTTGTCGGGGATATGGGATAAAAGTATAGTTTATAGCTAAACTAAGGGTTGGGGTATTACATAAGGGATTTATTTATATATGGGAAACGGTATATAGGGAGCTATTTTATTATGTTAAGAATTAATATGAAATGAAATGAGTGGAGTGAAAATACAACTAAGCATAATGTAATATTCGTGCATTTTATTCACATGCACTTTATACTTAGGATAAAATCTTTTTGTGGGTATTTTGAATGAAATGGAATTTAGCACGGGCTTGTTTACTTTTCATAAGCAAATGGAGTTTAACCTTAGGAAAAGGGGTTTTATTAGGGTAATGAAGGGAAATGACTTTTATGAAGGGAATTCTAACACTTGATGTCCATAAGTCGTTAAGTCGAGCGTCCGGTCCCACCAAAAGTCAGAGAAATGCTCTGAGCCTTTATGACTTGAAGGATTTTTAGTACTAGAACTTACTTGTGTATGGGGAAATTAGTAAGTAAAGGGATGAAGTGAATGAGGGGGAGTTAATTAAATCAACTTGCAACCATTTTTTTTCTTTCTTAACTGCTGATGCACATTGAAACATATAATTAAGCATGATAAATGTGCTTTTGTCCAACCAACTTTATACTTTAGCAACCTTTCTTCTACTTACCCATTAGTTACCCTAACATTTTTTCTTCACTTATTTGGGTGAATTTTAGGCTAGAATACCCTTATCATTTTCTTTTCTTTTATAAAACAAACTATCTAATTCTAACCTTATGTCATCCAAGGGCTTAGATTAAACTGATGAGCTCCTTTTATTTTGTCTACCTATCTAATGATCTGCCAAGATTAAGCTGTTTGGTTAGATTGTATTCTCTAACTATAAACATAAAATTCAAAACATGAAATAGTCAAGATTAAGAAGTTTGACTACCATGGGTTGTGGCATGTATGACAAGCTGCACACAACCATTATTTAAGACAGTAAAGAAGTAAAATAGTAGTGGAATTTAGAATTGCACACTTTCATGATCTGTTTTTGTTTTTAGGGTTCATATATTTTCATTTTTTTGATATTTTCTTGTTCTTCTTGTCATTTGATATTTCTTTTAGGACATAACCTCTTTACATTTTTTAATTTTTAATATGGAAAACAATTGCAGAAAGAAAAGGTATGTACAATATTACAAGGCTTAACCTTAGCCAATTCAAAATTATGAATCCTATCACTATAGGACTCTAACACCCTCTCTAGCTACCTACAATAACACTTGTTAGCCCATGCATTCATCAACCATCCAATAACTTATGAAATCATGAACAAGAGTCATAGATAGAGCACATCATAAAAGCATGCATATAGCCAGCATATAATCAGAATAAAAACTATGACAAACCAACCATAAGATCACCATAATAACCAATACAAGTGCTCATATATCACAATAGGAAAATGGATCATATTAACATATGAAAATTCCAACCAAGTCAAGGACTTTCATGTACCACCCAGCCATAGATTGGGTTGAACCAAATCTCTCTTTCAGCCAATCAACCTCGTGCCATATTCCAAGCATGAATATGGGATTATATGGGTTAAACCAAAATAAAGCCAACCAAGGCTTCTAGAGGAAAAACTACCTCAACCCTCAACCACAATGATCTCACCAATATGGTCTAGAAATCACTAACATCAACCAGATGGGTATCTTCCCAAGTTGTCCAAGGATCCAAGGATTTCATCTCAGCCCACAGCCTCTAGGGACCCAAGTTGTTACAAGGACCTAGAGAACTACCATTTCAACACATGGCCTCCAAGGACCCAAGTTGTTCCAAGTCTCCATAGATCCTATCCCAACACACAACCATATAGAACCTGAGAACCAATCAAAAAACAAATTGGGGAACCCAATACACCATGTCTATCCAGGAAATGACAAGGTAAGGCTGAAACCATTGTCAATCCAGGAAAATATCCATGCCAATGACAACACATAACAAAGGAATCACATAGATATACCATGCATCAAAAAAACCAACAAGGAAATCAAATGTGTAACTTGTTGCCTACAAATTAATCCCATTGTAGTCATTGATCTAACTGTCTTCTTGCGCTTCCTTTCTTTCCTTTTCTTACTTTCTCCAAATCCAAGTGAATGCTAGAGTGTTCCAAGAATACTCTAAGTGTGCAAGAATGTAAAAGAGCCAAATGTTAAACAAAAAAAACCATCAACTATTTCTTTGATGCCTTTTTATTATTGATGTCTCCTTTTTATTCATTTTCCTTCATTTTTCCTATAATTTCCCTTGCATGCAAATTTGTGTCTCTTCACCTTCCCTTTTCCTTATTTTCCTTTATTTTCATAATTTAATTTAATTTTTTCCTTTTCCAATTCCTTTTCCAATTTACATAGCCATTATTAAACCACGAATGATGCCCAATATAATTTTTTCCTACCATTTAGCTTGGAATACATGTCCTGTGGCCTTGGTCTTATTTTATTTACATGGAAAATCAACCATGGGTTGTTACAAGGAAGTACCTTTTTTAGGGATGCCCTCCAAGATCATTCTTATTCATTTCAATAAATTCTCCTCTTGCTTTTCTTTGAGCAAAGTTCCTTTTCATAAATGTTAGATAATGATGAGTGAATCCCCTAATATTTTGATGTTTGTTACTCATGAGTTTTTGGCTAACATAACTCCTTGTAACAATACATACATTTATCCTTGGTTATTCATATTTTGATCCAATCCCCATGCATATTTCTTAACTAAGTTGCCTTTAGGGTTATACAGAATCCTCTCCCCCTCCTTCCACCCCTATTTCTTATAATTGAATAGTTATCAATTATGAAAATGTATTAATAATATATTGTTTTTATGTTATGTGAAAATTTCATTTTTAGAGAACTTAAAGAGCATTGCAATCAACAATCAAGTGACAGGAAAACGTTGTACAACCATAGAAAGAATGATGTTCCAAATACATATTTAGGTTTGATAATTGATGGTATGTATTAGAAGAAAACACATCTACCACATTTTGTTCGCACACCAAAAAAATTATAGGAGGAGAAATTTATTTTGTTTTTCTTGCTTGGTTGTGTGGTCTTTAACGAAAAAATGTCTCAAATTGTTTATTTCATAACCCAAAATACTCATAATTATGCACACCTAACCATAACCATAATTCATCTTGTGTTTTCTTATTGGTTTGGTAATCTTCCTCAAGTCTTGTATCTATAATTAGACAACACTAGTCATAAAAAAAAATGTATTGGGTATCTAAACATGCTTGTTGAATTGGGAATTTTCCAAAAGTTAAAGTTTGGTTTCTTCTTGTTGGAGACACTAATGACCATATTTATCATATGTTTAGTCATTTTTTAGTAGCATTGAAGAGGAAGAATGTTAGGAGACTGCAATCATTAATTGAAAATATTAAAAAATTATACTTTTTGGACCCTGTTTTCCACATATTGGAAGAAACTATTGACATGTGAAGATCTATTCTTGAAATGCATGGTCAAGAAAATTGCATTGAACAACTTAATGACATTAACTTACAACATCAATTATGTGTCAAAAACATTGAATGGAAAACACTTATATAGGGAAAGAAGTATTCAACTACTACAAAATGGGGGCTTACATCGATTTTAGCACTTTAAAAGTTCATTCTAGATCATCCAATATTTTTCAAATTTAATGTTATTTCAATCAATTGCCAAAATCCATAATGAAAAAAGGTACAAGAGAGATGTAAATTATTATAAATTCTTGGAAGAAATTAAAAAATATATTAAAGATATATATGAGTACTTTGATGGTGTTGATTTAGATTGGTGGGATTATTTTTTCAATGATCAAAGTGACATATTGTTGGGTTGATGAGGTCTGAACCAGGTTCAACGTTAGTTGTGCCAACCAAAAAAACCCTAATTGCTGGTTGTTTCGGCAACAACCAGCGTAGCGCAAGCTACAGTCTCACCCGAAGCATTATTGGGGGATGATAGCACCAAGTTTCTACATCCAAACATCAATGTGATAGGTTCATGTGGTTCCCAAGGCTTATTTCTATCTTCACAAACCTTAACCCTTCCAAAACAGATAATTACATTAATTTACTTAAACAACTTCCATATCTTCGTGAAGTTCTTTAATCATTCATAACATGCATAAATAGTATTAATCTACTACTTTCGTGTAGCTGATATACATTAATTCATATAAATTGCAACATAGAGGGAAAATACAGAAACTTGCAGAAGTAAGAAATAATACACATATTAACAAGAATTGGCTCAAAAATGTATTTATTAGATATGATCATTCAAGTACATACTTCTTTTCCTTGTGCACTCAGCTGCAAGGGCCCGCGCACTCAGCCTGCGGATTTACCAAGGTCTTCGTGTACTCAGTTGCAGGAGCCTTCCCCTTCGCCTAAGTACAGGAAACATACCTTTCCTACCTTAGCTTACTTGTCCTTACAAATATTTCTATCAACTAAGTTCTCCCTTAGACTCATTATGACTCTTCTATTTATAGATTTTATTTTTACAATACCATGGTTCTTGGACAATGGGGGGGTCTCCAAACCTTCCTATAACCTACCCACCTAAGGTACTAAATCCCCTTTGACTTTGAATATATTCACACTCCATTTCCACATTTCGCAGAGACTTTACATCTTTACAAAAATAATTTACAAAATTTACCAAAATTTACCCCAGGGACCCCATCCCAACACTACTCTAGCCCAAGTGTGCTTAACTGTGAGTTCTGATAGGATCCAGTGCAACAGAGCCATTTTTTGTCTTGATGGGGCCTAACCCAGGTTCAACATTAGTTTTGCCAACCAAAAAAACCATAACTTATCGTCCTTTCGACAATAACCCACATAGCACAGTCTATAGTCTTACCCAAAGCAGTATTAAGGGATGACAGAACAAGGTTTCTACATCGAAAGGTTAATGTGATAGGTTCTTGTGGTTCCCAAGGTTTATTTCTATCTTTGCAAACCTTAACCCTTCCAAAATAGATAATTACAGTAATTTACTTAAACAACTTCTAGATATTCGTGAAGGTATTTAATCATTCATAAAATGCATAAATAGTATGGATCTACTACTTTTGCACAGACGATATACATTAGTTCATAGAAATTGCAATATAGAGAAAAAATACAAAAACTTGCAGAATTAAGAAATAATACACAGAAGCACAAGAATTGGCTCAAAACTGTCTTTATTAGATATGATCATTCAAGAACATAATTCTTTTCCCTGTACACTCTAATGCAGGGGCCCACGCACTTAGCCTGTGAATTTACCAAGGTCTCCACACACTTAGGTACAGGAGCCTTCCCCTTTGCTTGAGCATATGAAACAGACCTTTCCTACCTTAACTTACTTGTCCTTAGAAATATTTCTATCAATTAAGTTCTCCCTTAGACTTTCTATGAATCTTTTATTTATAGCTTTGCTTTTTACAATACCATGGTCAGCGAACCATGGGCAGGTCTCAAAACCTTCCTATCATCTACCCACCTAAGGGACTAAATCCCCTTTGAATCTAACTATCTTTGCACTCCACTTCAACATTTCATGGAGACTTTACATCTTTACAAAAATAATTTACAAAATTTACCAAAATTTACCCCAAGGACCCCATCCCAATAAGACCCCAACACAATTTGGTGACTCATCCTCGAGTCACTCAGTCAATGCTGCAATCTTGTCCTAGAGTTCATGGAACTCCATCTTCAGAACCTACAAATCAATTGTGCCCTGCATAGCTGCCTGTTGTACTTCCTCAACGAGCTTCTCTATATTAGGGCTTTCCACTACGAGGCCCATTATCATTTGTGTCTGCTGGATGCCCTTTAACTTATTGTGAACTGATAGAGTGAGTTGGATGGATTCCTCTATCCAAGGCTATGTTTTGGCCCTTAGGATGGCCTCTTTTGGGCGTAGCTCTTCAATTTCCATTTGCAGCTGCTTTCCTTTCTGTAGCCACGCAAACCATTGTAATGGCACCAAAGTACGTGTAGTCGACCTTATCTCATCAAATTGTTGTGTCTTTTCTCTAAGGTATGTGCCCATCTTCTACAGAGTGGGGTCTTCCTGTAGAGATGTCCAAAGCTCCATGGCTTTCTCAAATAATTCAATGCAGTCCTTAACTGTTGCATCTAATGTGGCCATTATCTCCTTGATCATTGCTCTGCACTACTCCCAGACATCTAGCGGAGTGTTTGGCTGCAGCTTCAAATGCAACTCCAAAATCTGTAGTTTTAGGTCAAATCAGACTAGGCCACTTTCATCCTTTGATTCCCTAACTATCGCAACCAAATTTTGTATATTATATGTTGATTATGCTTCTGCAAAAATATTGAGTTCAGGCAGGGCATTACAGGCCTGTGTAATCATTGCTTCCAACTGTTAGCTGCGCATAGGAAGTTCCTCCTTTTCCTTCAGTGCCTGTGCATTTTCTGCAAATATTTGTTGGTTGTTGGTTTTGACTTCATTGATCACTAGCAGTGCGCGTTGCTCCCTTACCCTTAGTTCATTAGATACACCTTGGTGCAATTCATGTAGTGTTTGGATAGGGAGTGTTGCGAGATTGACACCCAAATCCTTGATCTCTAATAGTTGGGTGTTCACTTCCTCTTATTGGGCGTGCAGGGTCCCATCCAGAAATTGAATGACTCTGAGATCCATAATCTAATATTTATCTAGGAATTTCATGCTTTCTTGCTACAAGCTCACCTGAATCCTGCTCACCTGGTAAATGCTAGCTTGCAGTCACCCTGTCTAGATCTTCAAGTTGCACTGATCCTTTTGTACATTTCCCAGTGCCTTCTAGTACTGCTACTCAAAATACATCCATAGTTCTATTGTCTTTTTGTGGATCTTATCACCAATCTTGTTTAAGTCCCCCTTAGTGAGGACTAGCAGATCCACCTCGAAGAATCTAGTGGACATCTGCTTCTTTCACAGACCCGATGTCATCTACCTCAACCTCTTCTTGTGCTCAAAGGGGGTTTCCCGCTCCTTGCCCATGCCTCCTTCGACATTTGACTCCACCTAGTCTGGGAGTATGCTGGGAGTCAGAACCCTCGACTTTTATGGCAGTTTCCTTATCTGTTGGCTCTTTTGTCGGCAACTTTCTTAGCAACAACTTTATTGGCAGCAGCTTCCTTCTGCTATGCAGCTTTCTCCCCAACAAAAGAACCATTTGTTGGCTTGAGGGGGCCTGACCCAGGTTCAACGTTAGCTACACCAACCAACAAAACCCTAACTATTGGCCCTTTCGGCAACAACCCACGTAGCGCAGGCTGTAGTATCACTCGAAGCAGTATTGGGGGATGACAAAACCAGGTTTCTAGATCCAAAGGTCAATATGATAGGTTCCTATGGTTCCCAAGGCTTATTTCTATCTTTGTGAACCTTAATCCTTCCGAAACAGATAAATACAATAATTTACTTAAACAACTTCTAGATCTTCATGAAGGGATGCAATCATTCATGACATTCATAGATGGTATTGATCTACTACTTTCGTGTAGCCAATATACATTAATTCATATAAATTGCAACATAGAGAGAAAACAAAAAAGACTTGCAGATGTAATAAATAATACACAGATGCATAAGAATTGGCTCAAAACTATCTTTATTAGATATGATCATTTAAGTATAGACTTCTTTTCCCTGCACACTCAGCTACAGGGGCCCATGTACTCAGCCTGTGAACTTACCAAGGTCTCCGTGCACTCAGCTGCAGGTGAGCTGCAGGAGCCTTCCCCTTCGCCTAAGTAAAGGAAACAAACCTTTCCTGCCTTAGCTTACTTTCCCTTACAAATATTTCTATCATCTAAGGTCTCCCTTAGACTCACAATGACTCTTCTATTTATAGCTTTGATTTTTACAATATCATGGTCTGCGGACCATGGGTGGGTCTTAAAACCTTCCTATCACCTACCCACCTAAGGGAATAAAGACGCTTTGACTTTGATGATATTCACACTTCGCTTCCACATTTCGTGGATACTTTACATCTTTACAAAAATAATTTACAAAATTTACCAAAATTTACCCCAAGGACCCCATCCCAATAGGGCCCCAACACAATTTTGTGACTCGTCCTCGAGTCACTCTGAAGTGTTGCAATCTTGTCCTGGAGTTCGTGAAACTCCATCTTCAAAACCTACAAATCAATTGTGTCCTACATAGATGTATATTATACATCCTCGACGATCTTCTTTGTAGTAAGGCCTTCCACCATGATGCCCATTGTCCTTTGTTTCTACTGGATACCTTTTAACATATTCTGAACTGACAAAGTGAGTTGGTTGGCTTCCTCCATACAAGGTTGTGTTTTGGACCTTAGGATGGAATCTTTCTGGCATAGCTCTTTAATTTCTATTTGCAACTATTTTCCTTCCTGTAGCCACATAAACCATTATACTAGCGCCAAAGTGCATGCAGTCGACTTATCTTGTCAAATTGTTGCTACTTTTCCCTAAGGTCTGTGACAATCTTCTATAGAGTGGGGTCTTCATACAAAGATGTCCAAAGCTCCATGGCCTGCTCAAATAATTCGGTGCAGTCCTTGATTGTTGCATCTAATGTGGCCACCCCTTCCTTGAGTTTCTCCCAGACCTTTGGTAGAGTCATTGGATGTAGCTTCAATTGAAGCTCTGAAATCTACAATTGTAGTTCATATCAAATTTGGCCAATTTCATCCTTTGATTCCTTGATTGTTTCAACCAACTTCTATATCTTATCTTTTGATTCTTATTTTGCAAAAATATTAAGTTTTGGAAGTGCATTACATGACTATGTAATCGTTTCTTCCAACTATTGGCTGCACATAGAAAGTTCCTTCTTTTCCTTCAGTGCCTATGCATTTCTATGCAAACATTTTCTGGTTGTTGGTTTTGACTTCGTTGATCCCTAGCAATTTGAGCCTCTCCCTTACCCTCAATTCATCGGATACACCTTGGTGAAATTCGTGTAGGGTCTGGATAGGGAGTGTCACAAGATTGACACACAGATCCTTGATCTGTGATAGTTGGGTGTTCGCTTCCTCTGATTGGGTGCACAGGGTCCCGTTTGGAAATTGAATGACTCTGAGACCTAGAGTTCGATATGTATCTAGGACTATCATGCTTGCTTACTACAGGCTCACTTGAATCCCATTCTTTTGGCCAATGCTCTCTTAGAGTCACCCTATTTGGATCTGCAAGTCACGCAGATCCTTCTGTACATTTCCTAACACCTGTTGGTATTGCTGCTCAAACTGTGTCCATAGTTTTGTTTTCATGATGTAGACCTTATCACCATTCTCGTCCAAGTCCCCCTCAGTGAGGACTAGTGGATCCACCTGGGAGAATCTGGTGGACTTCTACTTCTTTCATGGTCCCGATGTCATCTGCTTCAGACTCTTCTTGCGCTCAAAAGGGGTATCTAGCTCCTCACCCCCGCCTCCTTCAACATCTAACTCCTCCTAGTCCAGAGTATGCTGGGAGCTAGACCCCTTGACTTCTATGGTAGTTTCCTTATCTTCCCACTCTTTGTCAGTAGATTCCATAGCATTAGCTTTCTTGGCAGTAGCTTCCTTCTGCTGTGTAGCTTTCTCCCAGGCTGCAACCTACTCTGCTTCCATTTTTTTGTGCTATTGTTATCTGCATGGAGGTACTTTCCCCTTCCTTGCTTGTATCCATGCCTAGATCTGATGGGTGCAGCCACCTTCTTCTCCATTTCCCAACAATATCTTGTACATCTTCCTCACCCACAAGGTAAGGTAACTTGTACCACACCTTCTTTGGATCTCGTCTCGTGCAGATAGAAACATTGTGAAAATCTGCCTTGAATTTGGCATAAGAATCCAATTGTTCATATAGAGTCGTGTCAACCTCGGCCTCTGGCTAATCACCGTGTAGAGATCCATCTCTACAAGCACCCAAAACATCTTGGTCTCCATGACTCAGGCTGCATCTTTGGTCACCTAGAGCGAAGAAAACTTTGGTTCCTCCGAAAGGTCTGGGTCTTATGGAGGAAATTGGTTGTCCTTCAGCATCCTCCATACTACCAATACCATCAACAACAATAACTAGGCATAATGGAAGGCCTTTCCCTCGTCCTGGGCTTCACGATAGTTTGCCAAAAATTCTTTACAGAGGTATTGAGCCTAGTTGTACTAGATTCCTTTAGAACATTGTTCAGATAATGAAATTATGTCACCAGAACCTCATCCATGTGACACTTCTGCATAATCTTGCAAGCCAAGATATGTGTGTTGAACTGCACCACTTTGTCTGTAATGGAGCGAACAGAATATCTTTATGACTTCTTCACCAATCCAAACTCGCTCTTCATTTGGTTCATGTGCTACTTTTCTTTTGTTTTACCTCCAAAGGCTTCTGTTGGATCAACACCTTGATAGGGCAGCATGGTAATCTGCTGGATCAGTATGTTAGTAATAGGAATGGGTTCTCCCAACTAGAGACACCCATCATGCACCAGGGTGAGCAATTTTCTAACACACATGGTGTTAATGATCATTCTACCAAAATGTGGCACCCAGAGCATGTTCATCAAGCTCGCTTCCTCAACTCCCATGACCCACTTCATCGGCTCCAGTCATGTTACTCCGGTTTCTTCATACTAGATTTTTGCCAAATATTTATTCGGCGCATTCTTAGGGAACTTCTCATGGTCTACCAATTCCCAATCCTCCAACTTGAGTGATGGAATGCACCCCAATAGCGTGCCCTTAAACACCACCTTCTCTGGCAACAGTGGTGTAGAGACCATGAATTCACCGGTGTCCAGATGTTTAGGCACCTTAGCTTTGCCTTTTCACGGTGGGATATACTTTGAGAGTGGAGTCATAGGATCCCCTTCTTCGGCATCCATCTCCTCGATGCCTCTGCAAAGCTCTCCTTCCTAGACATCAAGGGGCTCATGTGGCTGTTGTGATTTGTCCATTTCCCCTTTTGGCGAATCTCTGTGGGGTTTTTCTATGGTAATTGCCTCACCGAAACCTGTTGTAGCTTCTTTTGATTTTTATCGTGGCAAAAGGCTTAGGTCTAGGAGACCTAGGTGCTGAAACTCTCATAGGCATAGGGGGCGGTACTTTAGTAGAGGGTGCGGCTTCAGATGGCATGGTTGCTGCTTCGGGGGGAGTGGTTGTCATTCTCTCAAAGATGATCTCTCGATGCCACTCAAGTAAGCTAGAAAATTATGGTCGTGCTAAAATGCCTTCCCAAATCTTCTCATACATACAACAATCTTTTTGGCAGCAAGGATTAAGGAAAAATAATTGAAAGGAAAGTGTTTGAATGTTGGCCAAACTTCTAGATTTATAGGTGAATTTGAATTCAAATCCAACTTTTCCCTCCAATTCTCTATCATAACTTCATCTTTGGCGACAAATTTCCAAATATTTGCCCCATAAATGCACCCTCCCCACACCTCCTAATGGAATTTTTTCCATCCAATCAGCAACAGTGCACCCCATGGCTACTTTTCGACCTAGCTACGTGAAACTAACCTCCATGGTGCAACCATATTGGTGCAACGCCCCTTGGCACCCTACTTTCTTCCATTGTGCAACCTCCTTACTTCGTATTTCTAATTTTCGGGCAGTGTAGGTTATAGTCTCGTACTTCCTTGCAGTTGCCTAGAGTACTAAGATTATCCCCCCATCATATAGTCATTGCACAGGGGCGGGATCTCCATTGTACTACTTCAATCGATTACCATTGATTCTTCCCGAAAAAAATTCGCCATTCAGCTTTGCAAGTTGGACTATGCCACCATCTATAATTTCCTTAACCACATATGGTCCAAGCCAATGCATTTGAAACTTTCCCAGAAATTTCATAAACTTGCTATCATATAACAAGACTAAATCACTAACCTTGAAGGTGCACTACTTTATATTTCAATCGTGCCATGCCTTTTCACGCTACTTTTGCACCTATTGGTAAAATCTTGCTAAAAATCGATCCTCCTCCAATTCCATTAGCTACGCGAGGCACTCCTCCATAGTCTCGTGATCATCCATATCGGTCAGCACTGCAATCTATAGATTCGACATAATATATTCCATGGGCATCACAACCTCCTACCCATAAACCAACCTGGAAGGGGTTTGGCCTGTCAGCTTTTTACAAGTAGTTCTGTATGCCCATAGGACTCTTGGTATGTGCACATCCCAGTCATTTCGCTTCATGTTGCAAACATTTGTTAGAACACTCTCCATAATTTTGTTGAAGGCTTCAACCGTACCATTAGCTTGAGGATGATAGGGTGTACATTTCTAATGATAGACCTGGAATTATTCAAGCATTGTGGCAATCATTTCATTTAAGAAGTGTATACCCCTATCATTCATTAAATCTTAGGACAGCCAAATTAGGATAGGATATAATCAAAGATAAAATTCACAAAAATGGCTATGCTACAGTCCTTTACTGACTGTGCTTCCGCCCATCGTGTCTAGTATTCAATTTCTGTAATAATATATCATGTTCTAGTCTTTTTGCCTGACAATTAGATTAGACCCAAAAAATCAATCGCCCATTTATCAAATTCCTGCAAATTTATCTGTGGATTCAAAGGTAGTTCATCCCTCCACAATGGTCTCCCTATCCTTTGGCAAGCATCGCACACCCTACAATATGATTTTGTATCCTTATGCACCATTGGCCACCAAAGTCCTGCACGCAGGATCTTCTACATGATCGCTCTTCATACTTAGAAGCCTCCTTCCACTCCTCCATGTGCTTTTGTGAGGATGCTCAGTCATTCAAACTCTGGGACATATTGACACAGTATCTCATCATAGCCCATTTTATATAGGTGTCCAATGATCATAGAAAAATCATCCACGCGAATCACCAACTCCTTCTTTTGTTGCGTAGAATATCCTTCTAGGGCTGTGTCAATTGTTAAAAACTAGATGATATCAACAAAGTGATCATCTATGACATGAACAACAAATAGTTGTGCATCAGTTAACCCTTCTTCCAAACTAGTAGGCTCATCACTATCTCAATCCGGGAGAGATGGTCAGGACCAACATTCAATCATCCAGGCTTCACAATTACCTCAAAATCATACTCCTGAAAGAGCAACAACCATCTACAGATCTTGCCCCCCAACACAAGCTTATTGACCAGGTACTTAGGCACAAAATGGTATGTATACATCTTGAATTGCATAGCTAACAGATAGTGTCAGGCTTTTTGTAGCACATACACCATAGCCAGTACTTCATGCTCTATAGTCGAGTAGTTCTTCTCCGCTTTAGATAACTTCCTACTCTTGAATGCTATACGATGATCAATATCGCCTTCAACTGGTTGGGTCAACACCGCACCTAGTGCAATAAAAGAAGCATCCACATGCACATGAAACTCCTTTTTCCAATCGAGGAATACTAGCAGTGACCATTTTGTCCTTTAGAATGTCTAAGTTTCTTTGACATTCTTCATCCCAAAATAATGTCGCATCCTTTTTCAAAATTTTCTCCATTGGCGCAGTGATTTGCACATATGCCTTAATAAACTTTTGATAATAACCCGTATGGCCCAGTTTCATGTGCAATTATTTTACATTATTTGTGACCTCCAAATTGACAATAATTGTTATCTTTGCAAGATCTACCATCAATCCCTGCTTACAAACCACATGACCTAGCAATATTCCATAAGGAACATAGAAGAAGCATTTTTTCAAATTCAGGGTGATCTGATGTCTATGATAGGTGTCCAACATAAGGCACAGACTTGCAACATGGTACTTTGCTAACCCAAAGATAGTCCAATCATCAAAGTAAAATTCTAAGAACTTGTGGATGAATTCCTTAAAATCTGAAATTACTGCCCATGAGAAGATCGTCGGTGCATTCTTCAATCCTTTGGTGTGATCTTTACCTGGTGTAGGTACCCTGAGAACCCATCAGTGAATGAATAGGCTTCCTGCCCTCCAAGATTCTCCAGGACTTCATCTGTAAATGGTGTTGGAAACAGGTCATGAACTCACACATCATTGATCTTCCTCAGATCTACACATATCCAGATTTCATCATGTTGCTTTTTCTTGTGTACTACCATAGGACTTACCCAATTTGATTCCTCTAATGGATCAATGATCCCAGCTTCGATCATCTTATCCAACTCCTTGTTCACCTTTTACTTATATTTGGGATTCAAACGATAGGGTTGTTTTTTTGCAGGCTTCGCGCCAGGCTTTAAAGTAATATTCATCACTCCCAGGTCCCTGAATATCCCCTTAAGCTAAGAGAATTTGGTGGGAAACAAGTCTTGGTATTCATGGAGCTATTCTGAGACCTTATCAACTATTTCCTCATCCCAGTAGTCACTTATCTTCACAAACTTCGGTTGCATGTCCGATCCAATGCTTACCTGTCTATTCTTCATAGGCTCTGCTATGTTAGGGATTGCTGCTTTGGGTCCTTAAACTTCACGCTATCCCTTAGACTCCGTGATGTTGATATTTCTATGATCATCTCCTTCTTCTATGGTCACATTATAGCATTCAAATGCATGGCGCATCTACATATTCCAATTTGGTTGAACCCATTCTACTGGGTCCTTAAGCATTCTAAAGATTGTGGCCTTAATTTCTTGGAGTGCTTCATCAATACATTTTAAGACATCCTCAAACATGAAGGTTAACAAGAAACTCTCCCTAAGGATATCCCACTTAGTTGTTCCATGGTGTAGTTCCATCTCTAGGCACCAATTCATCGGAATGGTATCCAGGGTGTGACAAAAGATGTTCACCCTTTCAGGTTGAGGGCTTTCTCCCCATGCTTTAGTCCACCATGCCAGATGTTCATGCAGATCGTCTTTTCCTGTTTATGTTAAGAAATTTACTACATAACATAAATAATTACTAAGAGGAATAAATATAAAAATAACCAGCAACAACCATAATCACATAAACACACATGTTTATCCAGGAAAACCCCAAATCCGAGAAAAAACCCAACCATAATGAAATTTCATTATCCTTGGCCAAAACATTGGCCAATCCGACCAAGTGAGCCTTCACTGCTCACCTCCAAGTCTTGCATTACAATTAAGTCCTTCCAACCTTTTATAAGCTCCATTACATATAATACCACGGGAAAAATACCATGGATGCACAATACCATGTGCCCCAAAACCATCACTATTTAACCTGGTCAACTTTGACTCTATCCTGAGTCAAGTTTACCTAACATTCCCCCCTTAAATTTGACTTGGGGTTCCTTGACTAACTCCAGCCAAACCTGCTAAGTGAGACAATCCCGCTCACTCTAGCTCTTAGCCCCTTCATAGTTTTTACCTGGGGTATTGTTAACCCGACATCCCCCCTATCACCTAGGTCTAACCCAAACTTTATCGGTGATCACCAAGGGGTACACATGTCTTACCAGGTCTTACAGTAGTATGCCCATTTACATGCAATAATTTTGACTTCATTAATTTTTTTTTGTTTATTGTTGCTACGATTCTGATCCATCCTCTCTCAACTTGATTTGCTCAAAAACTTCTATCAAACCGCTCCAACTACGAGCCTGATGAGAACCTCATAGATTCCAACACTAGTGGCCTCATGTAGCAGAAAATGAACAATTTTAATATTACCAAAGGTATCTCTCAACCTTCTTTAAATAGATGCATGAATCCCGAATAATTTGTCAACATGTTCCAAACCAGTAAATATTGCAAATGCACTGTGATCCCTGGAAGTTACGACACTATCTTCCGCACATTCTCCTCAAGGTTCTTCCACGTACGATCGTTCCATGATTATTTTCCAGACCCAGATCTGCTGCATTGATCTCATTAGGCACTATAAACCCCTGGCATCAAAGAATCCCTTTGAAGCCATTATCTGGCTCTGATACCAGTTGTTAAGAAATTTACTACATAACATAAATAATTACTAAGAGGAATAAATATAAAAATAACCAGCAACAACCATAAACGCATAAACACACATGTTTATTCGGGAAAACCCCAAATCCGGGAAAAAACCCAACCATAATGAAATTTCATTGTCCTTGGACAAAACCCTGACCAATCTGACCAAGTGAGCCTTCACCACTCACCTTCAGGTCTTGCATTACAATGAAGTCCTTCTAGCCTTTTATAAGCTCCATTACATATAATACCATGGGTGCACAATACCATGTGCCCCAAAACCATCACTATTTAACCTGGTCAACTTTGACTCTCTCCTGAGTCAAGTTTACCTAAAATTTTATTTTTCTGTCATATGGGTATTGGCATACTTGAACCTCAAATTCATCATTTGCATGTATTCTTTCCAATCATTGAAGTTGTCCTTATGTGTACCCCACCAACGGGCAGGCGTAGTGCACAACACCAAATCTAATGCTTCAAACTGATGCTCTTCTGGTACCTCCCTTTAAAACTTATCCAGAAACAAATTAACATCATCTAAACCATCATAATTAGGTAGAGTTAGTACCTCCATAGATACACAACAAAGAAATTTCGTCAATATCTTGCAGCGCATCGAGGACACCTCTTGTAATCTGTTTTGCCAATGCTCAGCTCTTCGTCAGAATCTAAGGTGAAAGAGCTATCTTTATCCCACACAATTATTCCATGTATTGTAGGATTTATCAAGTCCTCATCTCATGCAATGATCTTATATATCTGATTCAGATCGTCCTCTTATTCATAATCGTGGATGGGTTCTGTGTATCACGCACCTTCATGTGGATCTAAGGGAACAATTACTCAAGTCTCTTTTCCTTCAAATATCATTCTTTATTTCTTAATATTAATGATCACATCCATGTCAAAGGCCCAATAAATGCCTAATAGTGTAGGCTAAGGATTATTATTTTCCACTATCTCAATTACTTCAAAATTAGCCAAAGCACTTTCTCCTTCAATATCAACCATTACTCCATACAAGCACCCCATAAGAATGATTTTCTATTGATTATCCATATGAAGCTGGATAGGATGCCACTAAAACACAGGCCTCCCCATCCTTTCCCAAGTTTGTTTTGGTAGCACATTCGTATCAAATCCTAGATCAATAATTACCTACTCCATTTCGTACTCTCTGATCTATGCTATTAGCCTCATTTCATGGCTAGTTTGTTTCTTTCTTTTGCCCATTTTTCATACAGTGCACGGTTCTAGAGGAGGTTTAACCTTACCTACACACTTACCAATTAACTCTTGAAGTCCTTCTACTACCTTTATATCCCATAAAATATTCATACAAGTCTTCATAAAGGTGACTAATAGTGAAAGATCTATGTCCTATGCTTCATTTTTTCCTCTAGACTCATCCTGAATTCCTGAGGTAGAGGCCTTAGTGAAGCTCCTTTTAGCTTCCATAAAGGTTTCTTTAGCCCAGTTTAGGTCAAATCCAACTTCCTTCTCCCTAGCCTTGTGTAGCCATCCTTCAGTTTCCGATTGACTTCCCTTGTCTTCTCCTGTGGCAACACTACTTCACGTTACTATATTAATGTTGGGCTCTTCTTTGTAGGGCCCTCGCTCATCATCTGAATGTTCTACGTAGGTGTTTTCATCTTCTTCTCCGGCATCTTGTCTATTAGTACCGGGAAATCTTCTATAACATGATCGAACTATTGGAAATACTGGTAGGAGGGATGCGTTGGGTTTGGACATTCGCAAGAAAAATGGCCTGCTTATCCACAATTATAACAAATGAATTGGTCGCAAGCCCTTCCAACCCCTCCTCCCTGTCCTCTTCCTCGGCCCTGGAATCCTCTGTGCACTACACTTATGCCCTAATCCTGAGGCCGATTTTCCGTCTGCATTCTATACATAAGGGTTCGCTCCATCATCAATTTGTAGCTTCGATAATTACATTCATTATTCCCAACTGATTTATAAAAGGTATAACATAATTTTTGTTGTGTTTGCACAAATGTTTGTAGGAGATGACAATTATCAATCATGTGCTTCTGAGATACTTGATAGATAACGCACCATAAGGGTACTCCCGCGCTCAATCCATCAATGTTTTCCAGTTTTATAGGGATAGGACCTCCCCCAATGAGATAGTTCTAATAAACAGGACAATGGTCCTTGTCATGACCCTGGCCTTTAAACTTCATGCACCAAACTTCTACCTGCACCTCGGGTTGCGCTTCCTTTCCCTTCTTCAGGCTCTGCAATTCCATGTGTCGGCTTGCTAGCTTCGATTGAATCTGTTTTACCCCTATATTTGTATCTTTCACTAGTGAAGCTTCTAATCTCATAGTGATCTCCATTGCTTTTTCTTGCATTCCTATTTTCTATTATGACAATGTCACTCTCAGATGCAGTAGGAGAGAAGAAATATACCAGTCTCTATGTTGAGTATCTATAATTTTCATATTAGCTTATTGAACCAAACATTGTAATCTTTGATCAAAGTCCCATGTGGACACATTTACCCTCTGTTGAATATCCTTGAACTCTATTATTTGGGCTTCTTGACTTCACTATTTAGTGCTTGTTGGGTCTCTGGCATAGCTGCAGTGGGCTTATCTGTTCAAAACTTGATGTACCAACTCAGTGCTCTATCCTGTAGCGTTGTGACTAGTTGTGTTTTCTTCATATTTTCATCAGTGATTTGTTGTGCCATCCATACAACATCTGTGAAAAGCCAGAATTCTTCGAGGTCTTCCATTCCCACACCCTTAAACATAGGTAACTTCATTGTACTCACCATATTAAATGATGGAGGCAACGGTGGAGGTGGAGGTGAAGGTATAAGTGTGTGAGGTGGAGGTGGAGTGGATGGATGAGGTATTTCTGCGATATCTTGACTTACAATATGTAGCACACTTCGCAATGTTCTCAAAATATTACCTTCTTCATCACTATCAGAAGATCCTAATAGCGAACTATATTCAGAGCCTAATTCTTTGCTTCTTCTAAATGCTCTTTCGCTTCACGTAGTCCCAAACATCAATTTAAATGCATAACCTGCTTTTCATAGAATAGCATCTTAATCCAAGTCTTCATAGATTTTAGGTACTTACCCCTTGGGCCTTTGAAGAACGTGTGCTCTGCTTCATTGTAGCTGACAGATGTGTCAATTGCAAACTCAGTGATGAATCCTCCTAGAATACAATCGATCTGGTGGTCGACGGCCTGCACGATTTTATTTTCTGAAGCCTCCAAGTGATTCACTAGTTCCGGGGTCAAAATAATAAGGTCATCAAGCTTCCACATACCCTAACTAGCCTCTAATTTGGACAACCACTCATGCAATTCATAGTGGAAAGAGCAGAAGAATATTTTGTGTTTGTCTGTATATAGGTATCTATTTAGCCACTCTTCCTTCGAGAAGCATGAATTTCTATGCTCTTGGGCTGCAAATGCATGCAGTTTCCGATTTATCCACTTCTCAATTTCTTTCTCAGTCAGGAACCACTTATCACACATCCCTTTAGCATGATCACAGTCCTGGCAATGAAACAATTTGTTGGCTTGATGGGGCCTGACCCAGGTCCAACATTAGCTACGCCAACCAATAAAACCCTAACTACTGGCCCTTTCGGTAACAACTTGCATAGCGCATGCTGCAATCTCACCCGCAGTAGTATTGGGGGATGACAAAACCAGGTTTCTACGTCCAAATGTCAATGTGATACGTTCATGTGGTTCCGAGGGCTTATTTCTATATTCATGAACCTTAACGCTTCTGAAACAGATAATTACAGTAATTTACTTAAAAAACTTCTAGATCTTCGTGAAGGTCTTTAATCATGCATAACATGCATAAATATTATTGATCTACTACTTTCACGCAACCGATATACATTATATCATACAAATTGCAACATAGAGAAAAAATACAGAAACTTGCAGAAGTAAGAAATAATACACAGATGCACAAGAATTGGCTCAAAACTGTCTTTGTTAGATATGATCATTCAAGTACATACTTCTTTTCCCTGCAAACTCAACTGCAAGGGCTTGCAAACCTACCAAGGTCTTTGCGCACTTAGCTGTAGGAGCCTTCCCCTTCAACTAAGTACAAGAAATAGACCTTTGCTGCCTTAGGTTACTTTCCCTTACAAATATTTCTATCAACTGAGTTCTCCCTTAGACTCACTATGACTCTTCTATTTATAGCTTTGCTTTTTACAATACCATGGTCCGCAAACCATGGGCAGGTCTCAAAATCTTCCTATCACCTACCCACCTAAGGGACTAAAACCCCTTTGACTCTAACTATCTTTGCGGTCTACTTCCACATTTCACGAAGACTTTACATCTTTACAAAAATAATTTACAAAATTTACCCCAAGGACCCCATCCTAGCACATAATTGCAATATCAAGAAATGGAAATACACTTCTAAAAAATCCATTTATTTGGCCACAAAATGTGCCAAATGAATATGAGGAATGAAACATTGTTGAACAACAAAAATCTCAAGGCACTATTGACTCTTCATAGGTAGAGGAAAAAGAAATGTATATCAGTTCTAGAATATCATGTGCACAACCTGAAGCTATGGAATATCGTTATAGGGTTCTATATAGGATATTAAGATTGCAATGTTAGCTGATGGATACCCACATGGTTATCCATTCTAGGTTTCCAAGGTTATAAAAGGTCATTAAAGAAAATTAAGACGTTAGAATAGTTGAAGTACATTGACATGTCAAGGATACACACTCATTCAATGGTGTGTATAAGCCAACAATGGTAGTTGATAAAAAAATTAGTATAAAAGGAAAAAGAAAGGGTCCAAATATAGATCATCATTGCACTGATCCACTAAAATTTGAGGATGTTTACATACTTGTTTATGACCTCAATTTAACAAATAAAGGAACTCTTTGGTCCAATACCACAAAGATTATCAAGAGGTTGCTACCATAAGAAATAGTGGCAAGATAGGATTCTGTTGAACCTAGTCATAAATCCAAAATGGTTTTAACATTAGCAATGTTTGGATATATGTAGACTCGGATGAGGCACTAATTGATGATAGATAAGAATATGGATCATTGATATATTCATCGAATAATTCATCTGAAGATAATGTCAATTTTGATGCCATGTCAAAATCTATGAGTAACTATGAATAATTTTCTAAAATAATTTATGTAATTTTGATTAATATAATGTTTACATTGAAACTTAAAATAATGTTTTTACTTGCATATGATCTTACATGAAGTTATGATTCATTTTTATGTTTGTTGGATTATATGTTTTATAATGAATAATTCATTTGTTTTGAATATCCATAGTGCAACAATAAATTTGAGAAATAATTTATGTTTCATTCAATGTACTTAGTATTAAGATTTTGATTAAAAGTTAATGTTGAATTTTTAAATTATATGGCATAACTATCATGCCATTATGTATTATCATGATTTTCTATATCATAGTTTAAAAAATGTTGTAATTTTAATGTCCCATTGAAAATAGGGTGCTTCAATTTGATGCTTGATTTTTATGTTTTAGTTGCAATGGGCCAAGTTGTCTTAGGCTAGATTTCCAAAAGCGTTATCATTTTAACCTTTAAGAAAAACTTGTTCTCTTGGAAGAATGAGCCTTTGATTTAGGTGTCGATTTTTAAGGTTTTTTTTATTTTAGTCATGATATTTGGTTTATAATATTATAACTAGAAAATGTTGATATTCTAAAGTTTTTTTTACTTGTGATATTTGGATTTCATTCCATAGTTGAAAAATGTCAAGATTTTAAGGTTTTTCGGAGTCATGCTATTTGATCTATGATACCATGGTTGAAAATTATTGGAATTTTAAGGGTTTCCATTATCATGATTTTGGTTTTTAATGTCATGTTCGAAAAATGTTATAATTTTAACCCTAAAAAAGGGTGACGTAACATCACCACTTTTTTTTTATTTCAGAGTGTTTTTCATGTTTTTTATGCAAAAATAAGGCTTTTTTGCCTACATTTCTCATTTTGATTTACAATTCTCGTTAAGTTGGTAACATTGTTTAAATAATGTTAACTACCTATGCCCCCATTATAATGAGAGTCTACTAACTAATTTTGGGCTTATTAATAAAGAGGGTCCTTTTTACAATGGCTAACTATTAAAACTAACTATTTAATGGACCTTTTTCAATGTTGGTGGCTTCATACATTAATAAAGAATCTAAACAAAGGGGTTAGAGAAGGACCCCAACATGTCCTCCCCCTTCAAAATAAACATTGTTCTCAAGTTTCAAGGTCAGGAAATTATTGTAGAATTGTTGTTGGCTCCCATGTGATATCTTCTAGTTGCAATTCTTTCCACTATATCAATACTCCCTTTAGTGTGCATTAACACAACCAATGCTTTCTAGTATCCAATATTGTCTTTGGTTGGAGCCAAATGTAAACTTCTTCATCAAGTTATGGTAGGTTGGTCTATGGTTTGAAGTTTGATCCATAACATGTTTCAAACAATACATATGAAATACTAGATATATTTTGGAGTGGGTTGGTAGAGCTAGCTTGTAGGTGTTAGCTATTGTGTTGTATGATCTATTAGGTACCATCAAACTTAGAAGCTATATTTCAAGGAACTTTAACTTTGAGTGATTTCTATTTATAAGGTTGTAGGTTAAGGAACACTTTATCCCCTTTAACAAAATAATCTTCAGGTCTATGTTGATAAACTTGTTGTTTCATTAAATTTTTCACAATAACCAAGTTGTCCTTAAGGATGTGAATGTTGTGTTTCTTCCTCATGTCTTACAATGACATTGTTTTTGAGATAGGTTAGGGAGCTAAAATTTTTCCATTTCTCACAAATTTCTTATAGTACCCTACATGTCATAAGAATCCCCTTAAACTCTTCAATGTTTTGGGATGATGCTAATCTTGCAAAGGTGACACTTTCTTGGGATCAACTCTAACAACGAATTCTATGTGAATTAAGTAACAATTCTACCAATGAAATTTTAGTCTGCTTGTGCTTTGAAAAAAGATAGGAGACAAACTAGGAACTTTTTTGCGGTGGATGAAAGCTATAATAATAGTTACAATCATTTAATAGTTGACATTTTAGTAGAATTAGATGTCATCCAAGGTTTATTTGAAACCATGGATCTTATAATGGATAAGAAATTCCATACCTAGGTTTTTAATTACCTCGATTTTCCTTTTTTTTATTCTCACTACCACCAATATAGACACGGTCTACATGACAACAAGAATTCATTTTAAAATCTTTCTAAAATGGCTGCACCTCTTAGAGAATATAGTAGTTTTCAAGATAGGAAATTATTTTCTCCTATGGGTGACTCCATGAATGTGGTTGAAGAGATGCATGGTGGGAAGGATGGCTTGGTATTTGGAGATATTTCAATACCTCTAGTACTTAAGTTTTCATATGATGATGACACCTTGGGAAAATATGTTGGTATATTGGGATTCTTGGGTCCCTTTTCAACAAAACCTCAATAGATATATAAAATATGGAAAATGAGTGCAAAGTCTTAAATTATGTCTTACAAGATTTCCTCTACTCCTTCTAATAAGAATTTTTGGGATAGGACTAATGTTTTGGCCCAATCTCCTTCCTTTTTCTCTACCCAATTAGGATCAAACAATGACTATCCCTATAATTCTTTGGGATCGTGATAAGGTCGAGGGTTGATAACAATTGTTTTGTTAATCTCTTAGTGGATATAGATCCCATTTTAGGGGAAAGGCTCCATGAAATTCTGAATTTGGCTAAGGGAGTCACTTCCCCTTGAACTTGGGGAGTTAACGTTATATTTTAAAGGCCCAAATTTTCTCCTCTATAACTTCAAATTTCAAGGGGATTATGATTTGATAGTTAACTAGATGTTGGAGGGCCTAGCGAAAAAAATATGATCTACCCTTAAGTAGGCTCAAGAACGACTGGTCAAGGAGATAAATGAAGGAAAATAATGTATAATTTTAAGGGTACTTAGACCAAAGAAACCCCAGCCTAGGGTTTTGTCATGAAATTTCTCTCTATTAATATTAGGAGTTTAAGGGTAAGACCAAGAAATTGGCCCTCAAGAGAATTCTCTATATACTAAGCTAGAAGTTATTTTCATATAGGAGATAATGGTCATTGGTGAAGCATTGATTAATGACCTTAAGAAATTTTTGATGGAGTGGGAATTTGTAGCCTTGGATGCTGAGGGTTTTTCAACGTGTTTAGTTATTAGTAAGTGCCCTTTAGTGATTATTATTAACTATTTTATTCTCTTCTTTACCTTGTATTCATAGTTCTATTGTAAGGATATTGGGATGAAGCCAACTCTACTAAATGTAAGTGGGCTATTTGAGAGGAAAGATGAATTCTAAACAAGATTACTCTCGTATAAGTGGGTCAGAATGGATAACCTAGTCCTAGGTGGTGATTTAATTCTGACTCTTAAGAAAGAGGATATTGGGGGCACCTTTTCTTGAAATCGAAAGATGGCATATTTTTTCTTTGATAGTTTTGAATTGGATATTTGGAAAGATGTTGAGCTTGATGAGATTAAGTCAACATGGACAAATACCAGAGCAATGCTAGCTAGATTTTCCAAGTGGTTGTAGAGATCCCTTATTCATCATGACTTATTGGAGAAATTTTTGAGCTTCAAATCTTGGATGAATTCCTCTCAATGCTCATATCACTTTCCAATTTACCTCAAAGTTAGTCTTGGTAGGAGAAATCGAAGGTTCCTATCAAATATAATCCTAATTGGTTTATAGAGATAGATTTCCAAGATTTCATGAATAACAATTAGAACAAATATGATGCACCTTCAGAAGACTTTACTCATACCCAATTGTTATCGGGAAATCTAGTGTCCACTCGGAGTTGCTAGTCCCACTAAGACTGGTAGCTATCTTAGAAATAAACAAACTAAAACTACTTTCGCTTTCCTTTATGAGAAGCAGATAAGAGGGGAACAAAGGACACCAACCTCAGTCTTGCGCTTGGTTCCTTGGTTGGTTCCTCTCCTTTCTGATAGATCTTTGTCGCTTCTTCTTCATCTACCCAACTTCAAAGAGCACCTGTGGAATCAAAGCAACATAATACTATTGAAGAATAGAGATCTACAATCATAAGCAATACAAGACCAGATATGTATTGACCACACAAATGCATATATCATCAAACATACAAGAATGTGGAGGAAAACTTGAATAGGTTTATTAATATCAAGAATAGCAAAGAGGATTACTACCAATTGTTCTAACCCAACATCATCCTCTGGCATGAAAGCCCTTCTTCACCTCATGTAAAGCTTAGGTTACCTAACACTATGATGTTGCACCAGGAAACCAACAACACTTCCTTACAAGATACAAGATTCCAGCCTCCAACCTCTGGATCTCTTGGATGAGGGATCCATATATAGATATTTACGGAGGTGTGAGTCATCTTTGGGTTTTTGATTAATGTCATTCCACTGATAGTTCTTGGCTCCACTTGGAGATTTCATTGATCTCTTACTCATCCCTGGGCGAATTTTGAGAGGCAAGTGTCATATGAGAAGTTTCTAAAATATTCCTTGATCATCCACTTAGCAAACTATCTCTGCCACTTGTCTATTCTCGCTCATTGCACCTTGTAGAAGGACTTTTCAGTATGCATCGCACCTCTCGTGTGTAGTAGGTGCGATGCATCACACCCTCTACACTGGGCAGTCAGTATGGTCTAGTTTTGACTAGTTTTGAGCAGTTTTCTGTGGAGAACTTCTGGGAGATGATGTAATTAGCTAACCTTATTCCTTTAGGGTGTGAAGAAACACTTTTAGGGACTTAGAAGCCCTTGGTTTATGGACATGTATGATTGGGGTTTTAGTGCCCAAAAATGTCTATAAGAGTTGCCCCCTAAAGCATGATGTCGTTAATCTTTTGATGTCAGGTGCAATGCTTTATCATGAGGATCCGAAGTTCTTTTGAGCTGGAAGGCGACCTGTAATAAGATACAATACAATACATTATCTTCATAATATTTTTCATGATTTGGCTGAGGCAGGCATTCCCATGCTCAGCTTTATAAATTCATTTTCATGTACATAGGACAGACAACCATCTGTGTAGCAGACTGATGATTCAGACGGAGTCATCATCCTTTGATTCGGACGATCATCTGTTCGGCAATGATGTACATTTGATGTATTTATATTCCTAAATATATCGCAGCCCGGATGGCTGAAACTAGATCCGGGGTCTTCAAACTCATTCAGTCTTCACTTGGAGTACAAGTCGATCCATGTGAAGGATGTTTTGGAGTCGAACATGGAAAGACATCCCCTGATTACCAGCCAATGATGTAAGCTGTTAACAGGCATGAGAGGAATCACCGATAATGAAGATGACCCTCAAGGTACGACAATACAATTCACGTGGTGTGAAAAAGGACTTGGCATCGAACACCATGTAAAAAATTTCGGTCGAAGGCCATTGATGTAAACTTGTCACCGAAAGTGAGAAAGTTGCCATTGAGGCATGCAAGCTTCAAAGTACTCAAAGGGTTGTTCCTAAGTCGACTTCTTGGATAATGAGTTGATGTCGACAAGAAGCAACCCATCGTAGGAGGGCCTTAATGAATCCCACATCTATGACACAGAACGGAGCAAATGATTTTGGAGGTGAAAACGATCTGATGATACAAGGTTCAGGGTGACGGTCATGAAAGAATGGAGCGTGAATGTATTGCAGCGGATGAGACACAGGTGAATTCTCTGAGCGACTTCTCTTGAACATATCGGCGACACTGACATGGATTGGTAGTGTTAACCCCAAATATGGATGGTGTGATGGACCAATGGTGATATGACCGGTGAACAGAATAACCCAACATGACTCAGACGTGGAGTGAAAGTGTCATGTTCAAGAGTGACTTGAAGTTTCTTCAAGTTTTCTTCCCAATTTTCCCCAGTCATTGTTGACAAGTACCTATTTATTTTTATCAAGCTTGAGGAGGATAACATATTCTTGTTCTATAATTTGCCCTTCGAGCAAACTCGTTGCTATGTTTTAATGAGCCTAGCGATAGTGAAACTCATTCTTGTCCATTTGGACAAGTTTGTCGCTATTGATTTTAACGAGTTTAATGATAATGATAAATTGGTCCTTTTTCAATTTTAGAGAGTCTAAAAAAGCATGGAAAGGAAACTCCAATAGTCATTTTTCGTCATATAATCCCTTAAGTCCAAAAAAGTATAAAATAATACGAAAGAGATGAATTTTCGATAGTTTTAACAAGCCAAACAAGACAAGCGCTCGATATTTTTGTGTAATAATCCCTCAGGTCCAAAAAGATTAAAATCTAGAGAATGGATAGCACTTCCAATGACTTTAACGAGCCAGAGAGGCCAATTTCTTGGCAATATTTTCATATTTTACGAGTAAGATGAAAATAGCTTAAAGGAGACTTGTTTTTTGAGGAACGAGTGATAATCGGGTAGCAGCTGATTCCAAGTAAGGTTTGGAATTTTCCAATCATGGCCAGTGTCACAAGGATGACTAATAGAGTCACTCATCACAGATGTTCCTCAAAAAGGGTAAACAATCAAATGGAGGCTTATGATCAGCCAAAAAAACGGAGTGGAGGTGATGATGAGAACATGACCAAGGATCAAAAGCTGATGATAATGCATTCGCAATGGTTATTTACCGGAAATTGGTTCATTTTTTATTGAGCTTAAACTCTGGGGGAAACATTTTCTCATTGCTTATGTTTAATTTTTAATGAGCTTGAACTTCACATAAAAATTTCTCATGGCGGGGTTACTTTTTAACGAGTTTGAACCCTGCAGTAGCACTGCTCATGATAGGTTTGCATGCCCCCAGCATAATAACGTAAATCGATGTGCATGCCCCCCAAGCTTCATTGCATTCAACATGGTGGTTGGAATGAAGGTTTACCTTTGAGATCTTTGAAAGACTCGACTTGGATTTTACAAGATCGTAATCAAAGACTCGATTTGGAAAGGGAGTTATTTCATTTTTAAATGAGGTTGACACAATAAAAGAACTATCCTTGTGGTGACGTTTGATCACAACTCATAAGGGGTCATGAAGGAAAGATCTGGTTCCAATGCCCCCAGTACATAATGTACAAAATCACTTAATTGATCATCAAATGATGTAGCTATGGTAGGGCTTGGAGGCAATACCTTGCGATGATCCATACTATCAAAATGTTCTGAGTTCTTCTTCATCGTTTTTGATGTAGAAGATCTCATGTTACATGTTTCCACTGTGGCCACTCTTGCCAACTTACTTGGAGGCGGAAGGGAAAAAATCCCCATTAAGAAAGGGTCTTTTAGGAGACCTACTTTGATATTTTGAAGCGACTAAGAGCTTCCGTGGATCATCGGAATGCTTCCCGTAACTTGTGAACTGTTGGGGAGAAATGTTTATTGGTAAACTATTGTGATTCCTCCTTGGAAGGGAAATGCAATCTTCCTGAAGTACGTCGACACAATGGCAGCCACAGCATATATCTAGGGCCTTCCCAGTAGGATGTTGTAATCAAGGTTTCCATCGATAACTTCAACATCAATTTCTACTATTTTACCCCCCACTTCGAGTTGCAAGTTACTTAAAATCCCATATGGAGTGTATGTTCACCCATCAAATGCTTTTAACGTCATTGACGATCTCGACAAGGGTGGTGAGCCTAATTTTTTCCAGCAACTCATTGACATAATACATGGAGATGCCCCCTCATCAATAATTGTGTGATGAACAGTTTTGTTGAGGGCTTTCACTTGAATAAGGAAAGCTAGTTAAGCTGGTAACTGAGGGTCATATCCTTTGTGATCAAAGGCCACAAGATTGGAATCCGCTGGGTCAATCCCACCTGTCGCTGATAATAAAGCCTGCTTTTGGGAGGGGAAATTTTGCAGTACCTCAAGTGTCGACATAACAAACGGTGATTGGGCCAGATCCTCCACTATATTATAATGTTGTGCTACTTTGGCATGAGGATAAAATGTCGATTTGTGTACTACTTCCTTTGGCAGCTTTATCGTTAGCTCAGGAATTATGGGTGGCACAACTTCGGTCGAAGTTGTTGTCGAACTACTAGGTTGATCTGTAGTCTCGTTGTTTGACAACTATGGATTTCCATAATCTTTATTCCTTGTTGATATCAAAGCATCATTTTGTTGTTTTGAAATGGACAACATAAGCACTCGGGACGGGGAAGCATTATTGCTAGCAACCAGATTTGTTCCTGGGTTTGGAGATGGATCAGTCAATACTACTGAGGTTTTTGAATTCTTGAAGAATTTTCTAAGCTCATCTTTATATAGACAATCTCTTGTCTGATGATCCTCATCACATATCTGACACCCTGAAGGAGGTTTCCTTTGCCCAGAAGGGTTTGCAGAAGATTTTTTAGGAGATGACTCCTCTTGTTTCTTCTTCTTCCCTTTCTTTTTCTTCTTGCCTCTTGGTTGCTTGGGTTCTTTGCCTTTGTTAGTCGACACGGTATTTACTTTCGAGGTGAGAAGTTCTTCATTTGGATTTTGACTTGAAACCATATGGGCCTTCTTTGACGTAGCCTTTATGGTTTTTGTGCTAGTCGTACCTATCACGCCATCGCCAGCATGAGAGTCTTTGTTTGATTTAGGAGGTGGAGGAACGAAAAATTCCAGTCTAGAAGCATCAAGGATTTTATCATAGAGCGTGCTAGACCGAGTATAAATCAAATCTAGATATTTCGCATGAGCAATGACTTGCTCTTCAGTGATGACTCCTCCCTTTGCCACATCTTCTGTAATAGAAGGTAATAATGAATTAATAAACCATTTAGCCAACAAATGATTAGGAACATATGTTTTTACCATTCTACGACGACGTCGCCACTCATGAATATGATTGGATATGTGAGTGCCCATCGTTTGCTTGAAATTGGTAAGAAGCTCTATTCCTATTTCGTACCTTATAGGTAACTGAAAATGGGTTAAAAAGGTTGTGGCTAGGGTACTGAAGTTTTCAAACGAAGCTCTAGGCAATTCGATATACCATTTTGCTGTCGGACTAGTTAACGTTCACTGGAAAAGGCGAAGCCTGATCGAATCATCGTTGAGAATGTTTGATGAACACCATAGATGAAAAGTCATCACATGATTCAACGAGTCTTCAACTAGATTTCCATTAAATTTAGGAATATCCAACGGAAGTTTATGTGCAATATCTGGCCATGAAGGGGCATAAGAAATTGGATCGTTCGTTAGTCGATTTAGATCCGATAACTCTAAAGTCGCCACGAAAGGAAATTGTTGATTCAGGCTCGGTGAAGCATACCCAGGATAAGATGGAATTGCCTAAGCAGTTGGCCTTTGCATACCAGCATAATGCATTTGATGTTGGTAATTTTGGTAAGGTTGATGGGCATGACCATCATGATATGATTGATGTTGACCGTTTTGAATATACGGCTACCCATTACTTGCAAAGATTTGTTGCTCAGATCCTTGGTAAGCTTGATGGAATTGCTCAGATCCTTGGTAAGCTTGTTGCATCAAGTATACAACTCTTGGTTGTTGAGGCAGTATCGGTACCCAACTGCTAGATGTAATTCCAGCATAACCTGAATTTTGTTGTGAAATCTCATATGGTTGTTCTCCCGGAGGGGACAAGGAAAGGGTATATTGCCCTCCATATGGCGGTAACCCAGTGCTCAAAGGAATGACTTTCCTTTGGGGACCGGATTGCCTAAATTGACACTATGAAGGATCAATTTGTTGAGACTCAACATAAGAGATTCCAGATACTATTTTGGATGAAAAAACAGGAACAATCCATACTGTCGAAACAACCCTTGGATGGATTCCATCCAGCAATTGAGAGCTAGTTGGGATAGATGGCACATCGGCAAACATTGTCAGAGTAGCAGCAGGAAGTTTTGCCGTTGCTGTGTTGGATGACACAGTCCTAGATGTCGACAGTTGTTCAGACATATTTAGCCTATCCAAAAGATTCCTCAGTGATTCCTCAGGAACTTTCGATGGCGGGAGACTAACTTCTGATGAAGAAGGATATAGGGTGATCCTAGCTCTGAATTGTGATGGAGTGCTAGATGTAGGATCTTCCACAATCTCTTCTATGGCAATTAATCTAGGCAGAAGAGGCAAATTGTCAAGTCCGTAAAATATTTCCATTGTCGGAGAAGGTACAGGTTCTGTAACGACAAATATTTGGGGAATAACACCTTCCGAATCAGCGATAGAGGGAGCCGGTTCAAGAATAGAAGCGTTTACCGTCACACTAGGATCAGTTATAATGTCCTTTTGTGGCTGCGAAATTTCTTCTGTAGAGGCAGGTATACCAGAAATGTTTGGAGTAACCTGAGTCTCTGAGGATGTCGGAGTACTTGTTCTAACTAAACCAGGGGACTTCGATCCAGTTAAATGAGTTTGCTCTGTCTGGAATAGTTTCGTTTCCGGAGTCAAAGATGGTTGACTCGTAAGCCTCCGTGAATGATGGGGTTTCGATTGAATTTCTTCCACGATTGCGGATTACTCGATCAACTCAAAATAGAGGGGAAAATGATTCCGAATTTAATGAATTTTAGATGCTTTGACACAACTTGTTTTTTCAATTTTTAAGAGTTGAGAAAAAACAACAGATGACTCTAGTTGCCTTCAATTTTTAATGAGCTTGAAGTGACAAGTGCACAGATGGACCCTTTCCTTTAAGGAGTTTGGAAAGGAATGAAAGAGGCTACTCTCGAAATCTAGACAGAGGGATTACCAAACCAATCGCAAAACTGTAGAATACTTTTTACGGTACAACAGTCAATCTTCTCGAATACTGTGTTCAGTGCATTGTGATCGATAGGGCGACAGACATGGCTTCCTAAGGATAAAGGATATAGCCTATTGTGGTCTCCCAATATATACTTGACGGTACGTGGGAGCACGAGTCCGTATTGGCACTTTTCGTCTCGACAAGGAGGAATCACCCAACCAGCAATGAAAGCGATAGTTACCAGGCTTTACGATGTCCGAATACATCTCTAGCCTAGACTTCTAAATGTTGTGCATTAGGTTCCAAAGCGTTTTTAGGTTCATTAAATTTATTTTACAGTTGATCTTGCTTAAAAAAATTTCCTTTCAGGTTCACTGCATGATGTAGATATATAATTCCTAAAATGTAATCTAAGATGATAAACAATCGTTTAAGCTTCTTTTGCAATGAAAATCCTAGCTAGTAAGGAAAGAGAAATGAGATTCTTTCAACATAGAGCACAAAGCACACACTAGATGCATTGTCCTAAATCAAACCAACAAGCAGTCTAAATGCAAATGCACATGCATGCATTTGTTTTTCACTTTCTTAATGTGTGAATGACAAAAAGAATGCTGAGTAAAAATTTTAATTAACTTTTCAAAGTGACAGTACTAACAACTTTTTCTTCAAAATACAAAAGGAAGATAACGACGACACTTTGCGATTTTGAATTGAAAATTGTTTTCGACACTTGAAAAACTACTAATTCAAATAAAATACAAGAGTAACAGTATAATCGACCATCAAGAACAATAAGATTCTCTTATATGACTGAAACGACACTTGCGACACTTTCAAATCAAGAAATGACAGTTCGATTATGCTACTTTTTTCTAAAAGAGAAATGAAAATGGCGCACAATACATAAAAACATTCACAGTTCTTTGCACAACGGAGGTAGAATGATGGAAAGGAAGGGGGTTTCCACAGAGGTATATTGATCACAGATAGCAAAACTCTTGAATAGAGCTGAAGAGAGTGAAGAAAAACCAAAGTCTGAAGGTAAAATTATCCTTTTCTGACCATCGCACCTATTACACAGGGAATCTAGTATGCATCTCACCTACTACACACCGGAGGTGTGATGCATACAGACTTCCTTGAAGAGAGGGTGTGATGGTACCAGTGCGAGACTTTTACTTGGTCTTTGGTCATAGTTTGTAGCTCAATTCAGGGATTTAGGCCGAGCAAGTGATGTTCAGTAAATATAAATCACAGGATTTGATCTAATGAGGTTACTAGAGCCACCACTAGGGAAATTAGAAGGTTTGCAAATCGATTTTTCAGTTTATAAACAAAACCCGGAGATAGACTGAAGCAGCATTGATCTACTTTGCACTTGCATAGCAAATGCAGTTCGAAGGCTAGCTAGTTTGACTTCTACGACAAGTGATCTTGTTAGCCATCCTTGTGGCACTGCCATGATTGGAAAATTCCAAACCTTACCTGGAATGAGCTACTACCTGAAATTATCACTCGCTCATCAAAAAACGAGTCTCCTTTAAGCTCTTTTCATCTGACTCATAAAATATGAAAAGATTGTCGAGCGATTGGCCTCTCCGACTCGTTAAAGTCATCAGAAGTGATATCCCTCCTCTAGATTTTAATCTTTTTGGACCTGAGGGATTATTACACAAAACGATCGAGCGCTTGTCTTGTTCAACGCGTTAAAACTATCAAAAATTCATCCCTTTCGTATTAGTTTATACTTTTACGGACTTAAGGGATTATATGACGAAAAAGGATTATTAGAGTTTCCTTTCCGTCCCTTTTCAGACTCTCTAAAATTGAAAAAGGGTCGAGTTATCATTGTCGTTAAACTCATTAAAATCAATACCGACAAACTTGTCCAAATGGACGAGAACGAGTTCCACTGTCGCTAGGCTCGTTAAAACATAGCGACGGGTTCGCCTGAAGAGCAGATTATAGAACAAGCATATGTTATCCATAGCTGCGAGAAGTTCTTCATTTTCATTTTGACTTGAAACCGTATGGGCCTTTTTTGACGTAGCCTTTATGGTTTTCGTGCTAGTCATACCTATCACACCATTTCTGGCCTGAGACACAGGTGAATTCTCTGAGCGACTTCTCTTGAACATACCGATGACACTGACATGGATTGGTAGCGTTAACCCCAAATATGGATGGTGTGATGGACCAATGGTGATATGACCAATGAATGGAATAACCTAACTCGACTCGGATGTGGAGTGAAAGTGTCATGTTCAAGAGCGACTTGCTACCAATAAAGTTTCTTCAAGTTTTCTTCCCAATTTTTCCCAGTCATTGCTGACCAGTACCTCTTTATTTTTATCAAGCTTGAGGAGGATAACATATGCTTGTTCTATAATTTTCCCTTCAGGCAAACCCGTCACTATGCTTTAATGAGCCTAGCAACAGTGAAACTCGTTGTCGTCCATGCGATGCATCACACCCTCTGCATTAGGCAGTTAGTATGGTCTAGTTTTGACTAGTTCTAAGCAGTTTTCTGTGGAGAACTTCTGGGAGATGATGTAATCAGCTAACCTTGTTCCTTTAGGGTGTGAAACAAAAATTTTAGGGACTTAGAAGCCCTTGATTTATGGACATGTATGATTGGGGTTGCAGTGCCCAAAAATGTCTGTAACAGTTGCCCCCTAAAGCATGAGGTCATTAATCTTTTGATGTCGGGTGAAATGCTTTATCATGAGGATCCGAAGTTTTTCGAGCTGGAACGCGACCTGTAATAAGATACAATACAATACATTATCTTCATAATATTTTTCATGATCTAGCTTAGGCGAGCATTCCCATGCTCAGCTTTATAAATTCATTTTCATGTACATAGGACAGACAACCGTCTGTGTAGCAAACTGATGATTCGGACGGAGTCATCATCCTTTGATTCGGATGATCATCTGTTTGGCAATGTTGTACATTTGATGTATTTATATTCCTAAATATATCACAACTCGAATGGATGAAACTAGATCTGGGGTCTTCAAACTCGTTCAATCTTCACTCGGAGTACAACTTGATCCATGTAAAGGATGTTCTAGAGTCGAACATGGAAATACATTGCCTGATTACCAGCCAATGATGTAAGCTGTTAACAAGTGCAAGAGGAATCACCGACAATGAAGATGACCTTCAAGGTATGATAGTACAATTCACGTGGTGTGAAAAAGGACTTGGCGTCAAACACCACGTAAAATATTTTGGTCGAAGGCCATTGATGTAAACCTGTCGCCGGAAGTGAGAAACTTTCCATTCAGGCATGCAAGCTTCAAAGTACTAAAAGGGTTGTTTCTAAGTCGACTTCTTGGATAATGAGATGATGTTGACAAGAAGCGACCCGTCATAGGAAGGAATTAATGAATACCACATCTACGAGATGGAACGGAGTAGATTATTTTAGAGGTGAAAACGATCTGATGATATAGGGTTCAGGGTGGTGGTCATGAGAGAATGGAGCGTGAATGTATTGCAGCAGATGACACACAGGTGAATTCTCTGAAGCGACTTCTCTTGAACATACCAGTGACACTGACATGGATTGGTAGCATTAACCCCAAATATGAATGGTGTGATGGACCAATGGTGATATGATCAGTGAACGAAATAACCCAACCCGACTCAAACGTGGAGTGAAAGTGTCATGTTCAAGAGTGACTTGCTACCAATAAAGTTTCTTCAAGTTTTCTTCCCAATTTTCCCCAATCATTGCTGACCAGTACCTCTTTATTTTTATCAAGCTTGAGAAGGATGACATATGATTTTTCTATAATTTTCCCTTTGAGCGAACCTGTCGCTATGTTTTAATGAGCTTAGTGAGAGTGAAACTCATTCTTGTCCATTTGGACAAGTTTGTCGCTATTGATTTTAACGAGTTTAACAACAATGATAACTCGGTCCTTTTTCAATTTTAGAGAGTCTGAAAAGGGATGGAAAGGAAACTCCAATAATCCTTTTTCTTCATATAATCCTTTAAGTCCTAACAAGTATAAAATAATACGAAAGGGATGAATTTTCGATAGTTTTAACGAGCCAAACAAGACAAGCGCTCGATCTTTTTGTGTAATAATCCCTCAAGTCCAAGAATATTAAAATCTAGAGGAGCACTTCCGATGACTTTAAAGAGTCGGAGAGGCCAATCACTCGGCAATCTTTTCATATTTTACGAGTCAGATGAAAAGAGCTTAAAGGAGACTTGTTTTTTGAGGAACGAGTGATAATCGGGTAGCAGTTGATTCCAGGTAAGGTTTGGAATTTTCAAATCATGGCCGGTGTCACAAGGATGGCTAACAGAATCACTCGTCGCAGATGTTCCCTAAAAAGGGTAAACAATCAAATGGAGGCATATGATCAGCCAAAAGACGGAGTGGAGATGATGATGAGAACACGACCAAGGCTCAAAAGCTGATGATAATGCATTCACAATGGTTATTTACCAGAAATTGGTTCATTTTTTAATGAGCTTAAACTCTGGGGGAAACATTTGCTCATTGCTTAGGTTTAATTTTTAACGAGCTTGAACTTCACATAAAAACTGCTTGTGGCGGGTTTTTTTATTTAATTATCTTGAACCTTGCGGTAGCACTGCTCGTGATAAGTTTGCATGCCTCCAGCATAATAACGCAAATCGAGGTGCATGCCCCCCAAGCTTCATTACACTCAACATGGTGGTTGGAATGAAGGTTTACCTTCGAGATCTTTGAAAGACTCAACTTGGATTTTACAAGATCATAATCAAAGACTCGATTTGGAAAGGGAGTTGTTTCATTTTTTAATGAGGTTGACACAGTAAAAGAACTATCCTCATGGTGACCTTTGATCACAACTCATAAGGGGTCATGAAGGAAAGATCTGGTTCCAATGCCTCTAGTACAAAATGTACAACATCACTGAATTGATCATCAGATGATGTAGCTATGGTAGGGCTTGGAGGCAATACCTTGTGATGATCCATACTATCAAAATGTTATGAGTTCTTCTTCATATTTTTTGATGTAGAAGATCTAATGTGATATGTTTCCATTGTGGCCACTTCTGCCAGCTTACTCAGAGGCAGAAGGGCAAAAGTCCCCATTAATGAAGTGTCTTTTAGGAGACCTACTCTAATATTTTGAAGCGACTGAGAGCTTCCGTGGATCATCGTAATGCTTCCTATAACTTGTGAACTTTTGGGGAGAAATGTTTGTTGGTCGACGATTGTGATTCCTCCTTGGAAGGGAAACACAATCTTCTTGAAGTACGTCGACAAAACGGTAGCCATAGCATATATCGAGGGCCTTCCTAGTAGGATGTTGTAATCGAGGTTTCCATCAATAACTTCAACATCAATTTCTATTGTTTTGCACCCCAGTTCGACTTGAAAATTACTTAAAATCCCATATGGAGTGCATGTTCGCCCATCAAATGCTTTTAACGTCATTAACGATCTCGACAAGGGTGGTGAGCCTAAATTTTTCTAGCAACTCATTGACATAATACATGTAGATTCCCCCTCATCAATAATTGTTCGATGAACAGTTTTGTTGAGGGCTTTCACTTGAATAAGGAAAGCTAGTTGAGCTGGTAACTGAGGGTCATAGCCTTCATGATCAAAGGCCATAAGATTGGAATCTGCTGGGTCAATCCCACCTATCACTGATAATAAAGCCTACTTTTGGGAGGGGAAATTTTGCAGTACCTCAAGTGTCAACAGAGCGGACGGTGATTGGGCCAGATCCTCCACTATATTATAATGTTGTGCTGCTCTGGCACGAGGATTAAATGTCGATTTGTGTACTACTTGCTTTGGCGGCTTTATAGTTAGCTCAAGAATGATGGGTGGAACAACTTCGGTCGAGGTTGTTGTCGAACCACTAGGATGATCTGTAGTCTTGTTGTTCGACAGTTGTGGATTTTTGTAATCTTTATTCCTTGTCGATATCAAAGCATCATTTTGTTGTTTTGAAATGGAGAACATAAGCACTCGGGATGTGCAAGCATTATTACTAGCAAACATATTTGTTCCTGGGTTTGGAAATGGATCATTCAATACTTCTGAGGTTTTTGAATTCTTGAAGAATTTTCTAAGCTCAGGTTTATATAGACAATCTCTTGTCCGATGATCATCATCGCATATCTGACACCCTGAAGGAGGTTTCCTTTGCCTAGAAGGGTTTGCAAAAGATTTTTTAGGAGATGACTCCCCTTGTTTCTTCCTCTTCCCTTTCTTTTTCTTCTTGACTCCTGGTTGCTTGGTTTCTTTGCCTTTGCCAGTCGACACGGCATTTACTTCAGAGGCGAGAAGTTCTTCATTTGCATTTTGACTTGAAACCGTACAGGCCTTCTTTGACGTAGCCTTTACAGTTTTCGTGCTAGTCATACCTATCACGCCATCACTGACATGAGAGTCTTTGTTTGATTTAGGAGGTGGAGGAATGGAAAATTCCAGTCTAGGAGCATCAGTGATTTTATCGTAGAGTGTGCCAGACTGAGTATAAAACAAATCTAGATATTACGCATGAGCAATGACTTGCTCTTCAGTGACGACTCCTCCGTCTGCCACATCTTCTATGGATGATCATCTTTTCGACAATGATGTAAATTTGATGTCTTTATATTCCTGAATATATCGTAGCTCGGATGGATGAAACTAGATCCGGGCTCTTCAAAACTCCTTCAATCTTCACTCAGAGTACAAGTCGATCCATGTGAAAGATGTTCTAGAGTTGAACATGGAAATACATCACCTGATTACCAGCCAATGATGTAAGTTGTTAACAAGTGCGAGAGGAATCACCAATAATGACAATGACCCTCAAGGTACTACAGTACAATTCGCATGGTGTGAAAAATAGACTTGGTGTCGAACACCATGCAAAATCTCTCGGTCGAAGGCCATTGATGTAATCCTATCGCCAAAAGTGAGAAACTTTCCATTGAGGCATGCAAGCTTCAAAGTACTGAAAGGGGTTGTTCCTAGGTCGACCTCTTGGATAATGAGTTGATGTCGACAAGAAGTGACCCGTCGTAGGAGGGCCTTAATGAATCCCACATCTACGACACGAAACAGAGAAAATGATTTTGGAGGTGAAAACGATCTGCTGATACAGGATTCAGGGTGGCGTTGATGAAAGAATGGAGCATGAATGTATTGCAGCGGATGAGACACAGGTGAATTCTCTGAGCGACTTCTCTTGAACATACCGGCGACACTGAGATGGATTGGTAGCGTTAACCCCAAATATGGATGGTGTGATGGACCAATGGTGATATGACCGGTGAACGGAATAACCAAAACCAACTTGGACGGAGTGAAAGCGTCATGTTCAAGAGCGACTTGCTACCAATAAAGTTTCTTCAAGTTTTCTTCCCAATTTTCCCTAGTCATTGCTGACCAGTACCTCTTTATTTTTATCAAGCTTGAGGAGGATAACATGTGCTTGTTCTATAATTCACCCTTCAGGCGAACCCATCGGTATGTTTTAACGAGCCTAGCGACAGCGAAACTCGTTCTCGATTTGGACAAGTTTGTCCCTATTGATTTTAACGAGTTTAACGACAATGATAACTCGACCCTTTTTCAATTTTAGAGAGTTTGAAAAGGGATAGAAAGGAAACTCTAATAATCCTTTTTCGTCATATAAATATGAAAGGGATGCATTTTTGATAGTTTTAACGAGCCAAACAAGACAAGTGCTCGATCTTTTTGTGTAATAATCCCTCAGGTCCAAAAAGATTAAAATCTAGAGGAGAGATAGCACTTCCGATGACTTTAACGAGCTGGAGAGGCCAATCGCTCAGAAATTTTTTCATATTTTACGAGTGAGATGAAAAGATCTTAAAGGAGACTCATTTTTTGAGGAATGAGTGATAATTTCGTGTAGCAGCTGATTCCAGGTAAGGTTTGGAATTTTCCAATCACGGTAGTGTCACAAGGATGGCTAACAAGATCACTCATCACAGATATTCCTCAAAAGGGTAAACAATCAAATGGAGGCGTATGATCAACTAAACATAGTGGAGTTGATGATGAGAACACGACCAAGGCTCAAAAGCTGATGATAATGCATTCGCAATGGTTATTTACTGGGGATTGGTTCATTTTTTAATGAGATTAAACTCTTGGGGAAACATTTGCTCATTGCTTAGGTTTAATTTTTAACGAGCTTGAACTTTGCATAAAAACTACTCGTGATAATGGTCATTGATTATTTGATTCACTGTCAGCACTTTGTTCTTTCAAAGGTCGTATTACCTGTTCAATTGCTTCATCAAACTGATTAGAAATGAAAACATATGCTTGGAAAATGAGTTATAAAACACTAATACCTTACTCTGATTACGTGAATAGTAATTTAAAAGTGACTTTTACCTCTCATTTTACCATCTCATTTGAATTTGGTTTGTTGGAGCTCTGGAGGTGCTTTCCCCCCCTGATTTTCACTCGCTGATTCCTGGAGATTCTATGGACGATTCTTGGCGCCGTCTCAACCAGGTAGGAGTTAAACCTGTGCTCTTCAGTTGTATTCTTTCCTTTTTGAATTCTCAGCATGTTTCCTTGCTTTATTGAGCCTCTGGGGTTTTGAACAATTCACCTTGGCCCCATCGCACCCTTCCTATATTGAAAGGTGTGATGCATACTAGACTTGTCACTGGCCAATCAGTATGCATCGCTCTGAGTACACTGCTGGGGTGCGATGGGTGCAAGGAGGGAAACTTTTGCACTGCTTTCTCATGGAATTTTTGCCTCTTTTTTGCCAAATCAAGACCCTAACTCTTCTCTTGTTTGTTTTTTAGAGATTCATTGAAGCAAAATGGTTGTTACATGGTGAGAACGCAAGCATGAAGAAGAGGACATGGTTTCTTTACATGATCCGGGTACGGTAACTACACTACAGAACTGTGGCCTGCTGAAGTTTTTCCACATCTCTAGCATGAGGCAACAAATCAACTTGTTTCAATATTTCCTCGATGCCTGGGATCCTACCAACCAGGTGTTCCATATCAGGGGCAAATCTATCCCCTTGACTGTCTTGGACATCTATTTTTTGACCGATTTATCGAGGCATGGTGCCCCTCTCTCAGTATCAGGTTCTGCCCACGGGGGCGAATCCATGAGAGATTACATTCGCTGGTAATGCAGAGAGGGATCTCAGCCAAGTACGGACGGCAAGATAAACATCCGAGATGTCACTAGCCGGCCCTTGAGGACCATTCTGTTCACTTTTGCTAGACTGGATGGCAGTGCGGCTCTTCACATAGCTAACAGGTCTTATATGCAGTACGCCTTGGAATGCCTTGAACTGAAGGTGTTCAACTGGTGTGATGCAATACTCTCTGTGATCAAAGAACAACTGACCAAGGTGAAAAGAAGAAAATCCAAGAATTTCAGTTATGGTTCTATTTTGACCACTTTCGCCTTGGAAAAGATCCCACTAATGCAGCCGCAGTACATTTCACTTGGTTTACCTCCACTAATCGAGCCACAGATGCAAAGATGGGTTGACCTCACAACCCGACATGCTGGCTAGCCCCAGATTTCTTTCTCTGATACCTTCTTTGAGTGGTTCGACCATTAGGAGATGGTTTATGCCAAGTTTCCATATGCTGGCATGAATTTCCGGGGGTGACCGAGATTTGGTGTTGTCGGCTGGTGAGTAGTTGGGTGCTATGGGTAAATTCTCTGACCATATCTCTGTTTATTGTTTTTATAATTTTCTTATGCTTTATTTGATCAAGACTAATCAAAAACTCATGTGCTCATGCAGATATTGGACCAGTTCGACCAACAATACACCAGAGAGAACCAGCTGCCGCTCCGGTAGGAGAGGCTATGGGGAAGGCCATCCTCCACGACCTTGACGTGGGTGAGACTCTTTTAGCATTATAGGATTAGGTCAAGGGTCTCACCCTTGGTATTCCGGACGTGAGGACCAACGAGCTGCCTCTGCGGTTGCAGTGACATACTACTGGCGTGCCGAGTCGATGGACTAGGCTTTTACACATGATTACATAGGCGGTGACTTGTTATCACCAGCATCATTAGACTAGGGTGCCCCCTAGCATTTTGAGTTTTGGGTCATTTGACCGATCTTGTCTTGGTTACAGAACATTATGTGTAAACCATAAACAGTTATATATATATATATATATATTTTTTTTATTTTCGTAGCTTTATTTCGGTTAAGTTACATGATCCTGTTACAAATATTGATGAAATGCTTCTTTTTATAAATTTCGTAAATGTCTATCTAACACATAATTTTCCAATTAGTCTACTAATGTGTTTAAATTTCTGGAAATATGTTGATATTGAATGTTCATATTAGAGTCGCCATTTTGTTATCGGGAAATCTAGTGTCCACTCGGAGCTGCTAGTCCCACTAAGACTGGTAGCTATCTTAGAAACAAACAAACTAAAACTACTTTTTCTTTCCTTTATGAGAAGTAGATAAGAGGGGAACAAAGGACACCAACCTCAATCTTGCACTTGGTTCCTTGCTTCGTTCCTCTCCTTTCTGATAGATCTTTGCCGCTTCTTCTTCGTCTACCTAGCTTCAAAGAGCACCTGTGGAATCAAAGCAGCATAATACTATCGAAGAATAGAGATCTACAATCATAAGCAATATAGGACCAGATATGTATTGACCACACAAATGCATATATCATCAAACATACAAGAATGTGGAGGAAAACTTGAATAGCTTTCTTAATATCAACAATAGCAAAGAGGATTACAACCAATTGTTCTGACCCAGCATCATCCTATAGCATGAAAGCCCTTCTTCACCTCATGTAAAGCTTAGATCACCCAACACTATGATGTTGCACCAGGAAACCAACAGCACTTCCTTACAACATACAAGATTCCAGCCTCCAACCTCTGGATCTCTGGGATGAGGGATCCATATATAGATATTTGCAGAGGTGTGAGTCAACTTTGGGTTTTTGATTAGTGTCATTCCACTGATAGTTCTTGGCTCCACTTGGAGATTTCATTGATCTCTTACTCATCCCTGGGCGAATTCTGAGAGGCAAGTGTCATATGAGAAGTTTCTAGAAGATTCCTTGATCATCCACTTAGAAAATTGTCTCTGCCACTTGTCTATTCTCGCTCATCGCACCCTGTAGAAGGAATTTTCAGTATGCATCACACCTCCCGTGTGTAGTAGGTGTGATGCATCGCACCCTCTACACTGGGCAGTTAGTATGGTCTAGCTTTGACTAGTTCTGAGCAGTTTTCTATGGGGAACTTCTGGGAGATGATGTAATCAGCTAACCTTGTTCCTTTAGGGTGTGAAGCAACAATTTTAGGGACTTAGAAGCCCTTGCTTTATGGACATGTATGATTGGGGTTGTAGTGCCTAAAAATTTCTATAACACCAATTTATAGCATCTCTTCATTTTATCAAATAAAAGATATCCCTTGGCCAATTAGAGATTCTAGTTAAGATATTGTATCTTAAAAGAGACAAAACATAAATTAGAGCATATATATTATGAACATCTAGATGGGCTCTATAATGAAGAGAGTATGTGTGTGTAATAAAAATATTATGGATAAAGAAATATTGGAAAATGAAGAGTAGGGCTATTTGGTTAAGCCTAAGGAACTAGAATACAAAATATTTTCATAGATTTTCCAAATTCCATAAGATTAATAACATTATCTGGGAATTTTTATATAAGGATGGAAATAAGATTTGATGTTTTCAAGGGCTAGTAGACCTTGGTGATCTCTTGTTTTTCTAGGATGATTGATACTGAGGATAATAAAGAACTCCTTAGGTAAGCATATAAGCATGAATAGTTGGGGGTCTTAATTCCTTTTAAAAGGATAGGAGTTGAGGGCATGATGCGTGGTCAATAGATTTTTATGTTGAATTTTCTAAAATTTTGGTGGAGGATTTGTTAAGGGCCATTGAGGAGGTGTTGTCGTTGCTACAACACCCCCAAAATTTTTCCTACACTCAAATTTTATAGCATACTATGGATGTTATGATTGGTCATTCCATAGTCACTTCTTGGTTAGTTGATGCTTTTGAGCTCCCTTCTTATATTAGAAGTGTCAAAGTCAGTCGCCTCACACATGCTCAGTCCATAACAAGTGCATGAGCACATTCTTTTACACAAGATTGAACAAGCATATCACGGTCCATTAAAGATTGTGCCTATGTGATTTCCAATCCATGTTGACAGTTAGAGCACACTGACATCAACAATTTCTCACTTCTAGCTATGTTTGTACTTCTATTTCGGTGGGTTTTAAAAACTATCACTTTCATGCACCTTGGTTTTTGCGAGTGCCTTTTTCATGTTTTCATCTATTGCTTTCACTTTCTTTCACTATAATTAGTGTCACTTTCATGTTATCTTCACTCTGGCATGTGTTACTTTCACTATCATTCGCATATCACAAGTTTCGTTCGCACTTTTGCAATTTCCCTCTTACAACATGTTAAGTGTCACACAATGTACATAAGATTTTTTTGGTGGTTTAAGGAGATTATATTTGTGTAAATGAGTTAATACTAACATGTAAACATCCTTCGCACTCATTTCCAAAGTTTTAAGCATTATCGAACAAGTGTTTTCATGATCATCGCAAAGTGTATCTTTCGTGTCACACTTGTCATAATTCATCCCAAAGTTGTATTACTAAGGGAAATATGTTGTTCATTTGTTCTAGATGATATATGTTGTTTCATTAATTTTTCTAACTGTGTATCACAATCAAGTCTTATCATTGTTCACATCAGTCTCATTGATCCCACACTTAGTCAAATTTCAGAAAACTTCCAACAACTTAGCCTCATATAGCCTTCTTGAACTATGCAATGTGTAGCACCAACCCTCAAGATACAACTATTCCTCTTGAAAGTACACAATGTGTAGTCCCTTCCTTCTAGAACTACGAACTGCACAGTCTCAGTGCTCAATCCCATACCTTAGCATCCAAAATTCCACAATCATGCCCTCCATCTAGGCTTGAATTGTGCATTCCACAGTCTTAGAGATCAAGTTCAACCCATTAACCCTTGAATTACATAAATACACAATAACTAGGTTTGGTTTGGTTCCCATAACTACAAAATTGGTTGAAACAGTGCAAAACATTGCAGCCTAGCCCACTGAGTCTCAAAAATTTGCAATATGCCTACCTAATCCAACATGAAATACGCATTGCATAGTCTCAAGGCTGAAGCCCCAACAACGAGCTATTGAACTGTGCAATTGTGAAATCACTTGGGCTCCTCTACCTTCCAGAACTGCGTAATGGGAAAAATCTATGCTCAAGCCCTAAACTTGGTTCCCTGAGCTCCCTAACTACACAATCTTTTTCTCAGTCCAAGCCTGAACTCCATATTGCGTAGTCTCGAGGCTGAAGCTTTACCCTTAACTACCTGAGCTTCAAAATTGCATATTCATTGAGCCTATCCCTCATCCTGCCACTCGATTATAGCTTAGTCAGTGGATCATCATTAAGCGCCTTATACTAGGGGTTTATTGTAGCGATGTCATATTTTTATGAGTGGATTGTAGATATAGGAACTCCATCATGCTATGGCAAGATGTGTAGAAATTCTGCTCTCTACACATCTTGTATAGAAATTGTAGATTAAACTGATTATGTAATGTACTAAAGTAAAATACTTAATCTACTTCTACAATCAAACTTGTGGAAGCTTAATCAATTTTTGAGCAAGATCAAATAAAACACATATAACAGAGAAGAAGATTCAATCACACATGAAACATAGAAGAATACTCTGGGGAAAGCCTCAACTAAAAGCCCTGCTAGCTGTATTATCATACAAGTGGAAATATCTTAGGATTACACAAAGCTTTAGCTCTCAAGCTATCCATCTCTCAGTACAATCCCTCACTGCTACTCATAGATAGAATAGACAACACATATGCCTTCCTTCAATCCTCCAAGCCTCCTGTTTCCTTGGGAAGTTTCTCCTGGGTCCTCTAGCTACAACCTATGTGATTCTCACCTCACACACAAAACTAACCTCTAAAATAACTGCACAATCCTAAAGGAGTTAATTCCTTCTGCACAGATGAGTTTCCTTTATAGGAAAATTCCTCCAACTGATAGCACAATGTCCCTATCTTTAATCTCAACTAGATCTCTGTATGAACTAACATGCATGAGTTATTTATGAGAGAATATTTAGTTATCTAGAGAACACTGGTTGCATGCATTAACTGACTGAACTCACAATTAGTTCCTCCAACTGTTTGGAACTAATTTAACTAGACATAACTCAGTTAACTGAGATAACTAATTACAACTCGAATAAAACTCATCCTTATCTTCTTAATTAAGGGATAACTTCCTCAATCAAAGGTATAACTGTTGCATGTCTTCACAAAGACTTCATGTTTGAATTTATCCAACTAATTAACTCAAGATGAATTAATTAATTATTTTTCAAACAACTGGTGAGACTAAATTCGAATTTTTAATTCTCAATTTTGATTCAAGGACAAATCAAAATTGGGAATATATCCTGAAATGCTATTTATAGCAATGTTATTTTTAGCATTTCTTGTTGCTATTTTCAACACTCCCTCTCAATAAGAAAGGCATTCAACTCGAACCTGATCCTGAACCTTTGGAATGTTATGCATGCAACACTTCTCTCAAGTGTTGTTGCTCTAGAAACTCTAGAAACACAAAAAATATCCAACCTTAATCAGAATGATGCCTCTCTCATCAAAGTCTCTGACTACTATTGCCTCTGTTGACTGAAAAACTCTGCACCACTGTGTTCTTTAATATCTGACTACTCTAGCCTCTATCACTTTGATCTCTAACTGCATCAATCACATTGATTCCTCCTACTGTATCCGTGCTACTACTAGTTCTATCTCCTAGCACTGCATGCACACTACACCTCCTCTCATCATGTTGCATCGTGCTACCCAATGTTGTACTACAACTCAGTTATTGAGAAGTAAGTAACTAATCTCCCAATTGACCTCCCTGTTGGGATAGAAACACCCTCTGATGTTGAAGCTCCCTCTGCCACTCCATCCACATCTGTCTCTACCCACTCATCCAGTCTTGCTAGTCCTCGTTGGGGCTCCCGTAGCAAGGTCTAATAAAAGAGGTTGGGTACCTCAAGGATCCTGCCCCTATTTTAGCCTTCTTGAGACTATTGCTTCACATCGCACCACCTCACACCTGGAGGTATGGTTGCATGTAATCCCTCTACCCACTTGGCTCAAAATTTCCCCCTACTGGATGTCTATGCATGAGTGGATGCCTCCACTCAATCTCCTCTTGGCTTCTTCAGTTGTGGCTGCTCCATAACCTCCTTAAGCTGCTTCACCAATTGTGGCTCCTCCACAATTGTCTAATACTTCTTCTAGCACTGCATGTTGAGAGGTAATGTACTCTCTCCCTCAACCACCAAGTCTCCAACATTTTCCTTGCTCCTCAAGGCCTTGCATGCATCTTGAACCTCAAGAGCATACAGGTTCTTGACTCGTGAACCAATCTACTTCACATGTCTCATGCTGGTGTGTCTAAAGAAAACTTTTCCCTTACTAAAGACAACATTGTAGCCTTTGTCCTCCAACATCGTGATCGATACCAAGTTCTTCTTCAGTCCTAGCACATACTTCACATTTGTCAATGTAATGAGAGCTCCATGCTTCCTCTGAAGAGAAACCGTGCTTACTCCTGAAAAACTATACTTTTCATCATTACAAATCTCTATGCGCATCTAGAGGTCTTTCTCCTCCAAGGTACTGAATAAACTCTTATCATCGGTCATGTGGAATGAGGCTCCACTGTCAAGAAACCAGACACAACCCATCATCGATGACACCATGCTTGCGAAGAGGGTAAAGCCCATTTCTAACTGAGAGGCTAGGGCCTCACCTTCAAATCCTTCTGAGGATCCCTTCTTGGATTTCTTCAATGGACAATTAGTTGCATAATGTCCCATCTTGTGAATTTGGTTTGCACCTGCAATTGCAAACTTCAAAATTTGAATTCTTCTCAGTAAACTGTTCAAAGCTATGATAACCTTTGCTCTGATACCATATAGAACGTTTTCTACAAAACCTTTCTCTAATATCATGTAGAAATTCTGCTCTCTACACATCTTGTAGAGAAACTGTAGATTAAACTGATTATGCAATATACTAAAGAAAAATACTTAATCTACTTCTACAATCAAACTTGTAGAAGCTTAATCAATTTTTGAGAAAGATCAAATAGAACACATATAACAGAGAAGAAGATTCAATCACACATGAAGCATAGAATAATACTCTGGGGAAATCCTCAGCTAAAAACCCTGGTATCTATATTATCATAGAAGTGGAAATATCTCAGGATTACACAAAGATTTAGCTCTCAAGCTATCCATCTCTTAGTACAATCCCTCACTACTGTTCATAGATATAATAGACAACACATATGACTTCCTTCAGTCCTTCAAGCCTCCTATTTCCTTGCACAGTTTCTCTTAGGTCCTCCAGCTACAACCTGTGTGATTCTGACCTCACACACAATGCTAACCTCTAAAATAACTACGCAATCTTGAAGGAGTTAATTCCTTCTGCATGGATGAGTTTCCTTTATAGGAAAATTCCTCCAACTGATAGTGCAATGTCCCTCTCTTTAATCTCAACTAGGTCTCTGTATGAACTAACATGCATGAGTTATTTATGAGAGAATATTCAGTTATCTAGAGAACACTAGTTACATGCATGCATGCATTAACTGATTGAACTCACAATTAGTTCCTCCAACTATTTGGAACCAATTTAACTGGACTTAACTCAGTTAACTGAGCTAACTAATTACAACTCATCCTTATCTCCTTAATTAAGCGATAACTTCCTCAATCAAAGTGATAATTGTTGCATGTCTCCACAAAGACTTCATGTTTGAATTTCTCCAACTAATTAACTCAATATGAATTAATTCATTATTTTTCAAATAGCTGGTGAGATTAAATTCGAATTTTAGTTCTCAATTTTGATTCAAGGACAAATCAAGATTGGAATATATCTCGCAATGCTATTTTTAGCATTTCTATTTTTTGCTATTTCCAATAGAGTTGGAGTATATCCTGAAATGCTACTTATAGAAATGCTATTTTTAGCATTTCTTGTTTCTATTTTCAACAAGATGACGAAGAAGGAGATGGAGAAGGAGGACATGCTAGAAGACACATATGGAGCTAAAGACACAAGATGATCATTAGAAAAGAATATGAAGGAACATTGGATTACAATAGAAGACCAAAGATCAAGACTGCATGAAGACTCCATCTTATTCACAACCCTTTGGAGGATAGATATGAAGAACAAAGCATATATATCATGAATATGAATCATTGGATACATCTCTTATTGAAGACAAAAATAAATAAGCTGCAAGAAGGACAGCTTGGCACTACCACATCATCATGCAGTCCATGTCATCAGTGTCATGTCATGTCTTATCATGATTCATCATATGCCACATCATTATTGTGGATCATGTAATTATATGTTCAAAATGTATTGAAAAGTGGAAGTCCAAAGGACACACTTAGAATATGAAGAATCATGTAAAGTTGAAAAGTCATAGGAAGTCAAATAGCCATGAGGGTAGTCAAAGAGTTATAAGAGAGGTGAATCATCACCACATTGGTTATATATACAGCCTCATTGTATGAGAAAATGACTTTTCACCTTGGCTCCTCTTACAAGGCATTAGAGAGGAAAGCACATTCTTTTGGGAAGCAAGGAGTGGCTCCAACACTCCACTATTAGAGCTAGTGGTGTTCATTGTACACATGTATCTTGGGAATTTTACTTAATATCAAACGGCTCATGGCTAGCACGTTCTTCTTGCATGGATTATGAATATTTGTAATATTATTCTCTGGATGTCTATAATTCATGTTTGATTTCATCTGTGTTAAAGTATTTAAGTTATTTTAGTATTAGCATACTGATAATGTGTTGTAATGGTTGATAGAAATGTCTCATCCTTGTGGACTATTCCATTGGATCTTAGACAAATATTTCTTACTTATAATGGTTGTAATGATTGTCGCATCTGTGTGGACTATTATGTTGGATGTTAGACATATAATTTCTGTGTGTGTGCGTGTGTCTCTACCAGGGTGGTACTATTACCTCTCTCCTAAAGGCTCACTTTCCCTTCCCTCTATAGTAGAATAATCTTGACACACATACAATCGAACACTCACTAGGCATACTCACTTGTTGATCTAAGATTACCTGTGCATAACTCTCTTGTGCTAATTTTTGTAGCCAAGGAAAACCTACAATAATACATGGCAGATGATCTAATATCTTGGATGGGGCTCCTATTCCAAATGGTGTGAGGTCTAATTAGGACTTCACATTGGGAAGACCCCCTTGGTTAATAAATTTCCAATATTGTCAAAAAGATGGTGCTAGAAGGAAGGCCAGATGACAAGCTAAGCCCTTTGAGTTGTTTTGAATCTCTTATCGTAAATGGCTAATCCTCAAATCATACTCCCAGGGTCCTTTTCTAACCTCTCCCCTAGTGAAGCTTCAATCCCCAATGAGTCTCTCCATGACTTTTCAAAACTCAAGTTTGATGGTGAGGGTGATATGTCCTTTTTTGAGCATGCATACATTTTTATTAAGTTCTGTGAATATTATGAAATTGATTGTGAATATGTGTCTTGTATTGTTTTTAGCCTCACCCTTGAAGGTCAAGTTAGTCGATGATGTCACACTCTACCACCTACTTCCATTCATTCTCTTAACCATATCCTCAAGGAGCTTCATTTAGCATTTAATAGGTATGATTACCAAGATGTTTATAAAAGAATCAATTAGCTTAGAATGGAGCCTAATGAATCCATTGAGGATTCCTCTAATCGATTCCTTCACCTTTGTTATGAATTTCGTAAAGAAGATATGGATCTGGATTTCTTGAAATAGAATTTTGAGCATTTGGCTCATATCTCTTTGCATAGAAAATCCAAACCACTTGATGTATATTCTTCCCCACCTCTTGTAAATCAAGAGATGCCCCTAATTTTAGAGGAGGAATTGACTACTCCTTTTTTTCCTTGTCCTCCTCCTTTTCCAGTTCTGATGAGGGTGCATTTGTGTGATGATAGTAAAGTTGGGAAATATGCACATCCAATTCCCAATCCATATTCTCATCCTCCTTCTACTTTTCATGATTCAAATCTAATAGAGGAATATCGGAATGGCTCATAAAGCCTATGGTGAAAACAAAATTTTCCATTCCTCAAGATGGTATTAGCATTCATAACTCTAGTATTGAATTTGATTTGGTTTTTTGTCATCCTCTATCACCTACATGTTATGAATCTTTGTACATGATTCGCTTGATCAATCTTCTCCACCAACTACTTTTTCACACCCTCCTAATTTTCAAGTTGCTAGTTCAAATTTCAATCAATTTCAAGGTAGTCACATTACATAGGTAAGGAGAAGAAAGGTGAATATTCTTTAATTATTTCTTCTCTTTTTCAAAATCCTCCATGTAAATATGATGCTCTTACATTCTTGGATTGATTTCAATCTTCTAATATTGGTAGTGAATCAAGTTTAATCAATTTTTTCAAATCTGTAGCCTTGGGCAACAATCATTATGATAATAGTGATTCTACTAATATACGCAGTGAAAAATGCCCAAGTGCACCAACTAATTTTTTAGTTCCTCCAGAAGATGTTGATCTGATAGAAATTAGATCTGGGAATTGATCCGGCTGAAGAAAATGTTCTTATCGAAATTTCTTCTTCATCCCACTATCCCTTGTGCTCACTTGTTTGTGATGCATCTACATGCGATGAAGATACTCCGTCGGATGAGGTTAGTTTTCAATTAACAAAGGTAGTGAGGTTGTCCATGATGAAAGAGAAAATAATCAAATCATTGAGTATCCTTTCCATCCCATATCATCTCTTTTTTTCTATGAAGACAAATCTTCAAATCAACTTTCTCATGAAATTTCTCTAATTCATACATCTCTCAACTTGAGTAATCTGGCTGGAAAAGTTGTAAAATCTGATCAAACCAGTGACAGAGATGGTTGACATCCAATTGATAGTGATCTCATTAAAATTTGTGAAAGTTGTCCTCACACCATGCATGATCTAGTTCAATCTTAAAAATATGATTTGACAATCCTTGAAAGTTTCGAGACTTGTCAAGGAGTCGGTGCACTTCAACTTTCATTGGTGATTATGTCAAGAACTTGCAACTCTGGTAAGATCCTCAAACTAAGTTAGGTCTGGTTTTCCTCGCAAAATTATTCTTTCTGAGTGGTTTTTCTCGATGTAAATTCCTTATTAAAATATGTTCGGCAATGCGGATCTAATATTTCAAAATTTCAAGATTTGGTTTAATTGGATTCAAGTTCCTACTTCAGTTGATTCATCTCCACGCAAAAATATTTCTCTTAACTTAGGTTTGTAGAGTGCGCGTCTCACAAAATCATGGAATTATGAAGTTTATTGTTCTAAATATTATCTTTGGCCAAGGAAGTCATACATATCACATCCTTTTGAAAAAAATAATCTCTTGATCCTTCTTGTTTATATTCTGATGCTAATTTTTCTTTATTGCATTGGAAATCCTCTTAAGCGCTACTGAATGCATGGATTATTTGACGAATCAAATTATTCTTCACTCATTTCACCCAAACTGGTTTCATCTATTTTTTATTCTAGCATTCATTTTTACTTCTTTCGACGATTACGATACTAGTGTAGTTTGTAACCAATTACAATAAAATGGTTTGCTGCAATCATCATGTGGGGAAGATGATTCTATTATGTAGAGAATTTGTCAAACTATTCAAGTTTATTTATCTTTGGTAATTACAAACTGGGAATCTGATGCTTTAATAATCCCATATGATCATGATTCTATCTTTGAAGACTATCATTCAACTTACTATTTTCCCATCAGCACATCCAATGATAGATTCTTTACACCCTTTGGTCTTTATGGTTTAACATCTCACTATCTAGGTACTTTTCAAGTAGTTGACGAAATTCTACACTCGTTGATGTTTATGTCAAATCCTCACGGTCTTGATATGTCTATTGAATATCATCAGATCTATTTTCCATTGTAATATTCTCATCGTAATCGCGTGCCTCTAATTGAAAATTCATCTTTTCAAATATTTCGAGGTTTTCAAGAGGATTGTCACAAATTTTATGATCCAACCACTAAATGGTTAGAGCGGTCTTACTTGGTAGGCTCCATCACAAATAACAAGTTTCAATATTTATGTGTGCTTTCTAAGGAGTTCAGCATAGTTGAAGACACATTCACAACAAGCTTTTGAGGTTGATTAAATGATAGCTTTGCATCAAAAAGGTAAAACGTGAACTGGTTAGAAGTAGTGGCTATGGCCTATATTTCTCCTCACAGGTAATACCTTCAAATTTATTTCCTCACAGGTAATACCTTCAAATTTATTTGCAAGTTATTCAAGTTATTATATGTTCTATTGCACATTGATTTATACCAGTTTTAATTGCTTATATCTTTGTGAATGTAGGTCGAAAGTAGTTACGGTGACTTTATTGGAAATTTCATTATAAATGACCCTAACCTTCCAAATGATTAGGTTAGGAGTAGGTCTAGTAGCATATTATTTTACTTGCACATCCATCTTGCATTCATTTTCTGTAGTTTATCTCAATGTGTTTTCTCATTTTGGTTTCTAATCATCTTTTTAGTTAGCCTCCTTCTATTTTGTCTTCTGGTTTTGTTTCCTTGTTGCGTATTTTATTTTCTTTTATTTTGTAATACCTTGCATGAAGATGCTCTATTAGCTCAAAACACAATGTGGAAAAATTGAAAATATTCTTGTGACACTACAACATTTGGCTAACCTTTAAGTCCTCCTTCTTTGCATTGGTTACATCTTTTAGTCAATGAAATTCTGACAGAAAATACAATCAGTCCGTAAGGAGACTTTTGGTCAAACCATGATACTTGTGTCTATTCAAGAAACCTTATGCTCACACTCGATTCTCTATTTTTCGGTGTTTTCATGCTTATCCAATCAGTAAAAGAGGAAAAGGAGGAAATATAAACAAGCAAACCTAAATCAGACCTCTCTATTTGCTTCTCTAAAAGAACAACCCATTCTACTCTCAATAATTCAGGATCCCTCTTCCACCCATAAAATGAATAAGTGTTAATTGATAGTCCTCTTTAAATAAATAAATAAAGTTGAAACAAGGGAAAGGCTTCCTTTATAGAGAGGTGAAGCAAGAAACTATGTTGGGGTACTAACCAGGCCAGGTGGCAATGAGCAATGCTTATGTTCCTGTAGTGACTCCATTGGGGTACTGTCCAGGCATGCTAGCGGTAGAGTAACACCAAAGATGAAAAATCATACTCTGAAAATATAAAGCTCACAAACTACACTACCCTTACCAATTCAAAACATTGTGATATTGTTGAATCTTATGCTTGAGTTCAACCGAGAAGGCACGAATGAGACCATATTTACTCATGGGATAAGTGGGGAAGTCAAAGTGATCTACAAAATGAATAAATACTCCCTAAAGAACTGAGACCCTACACAAAACATTTAAACCGAGACAAAGAAGCCAGAATTCTTCCAGTGTGTTGCTAAGCGTTTTTGCTGCTACAACAACCTCCAAAAGTTTTCCTACACTCGAATTTTGGAGCCTACTATGGATCTTGAAATTGGTCATTTTGTATTCACTTCTTGGTCATTTGATGCTTTTGAGCTCCCTTCTGATATTAGAAGTGTCAAATTCACCCACCTCACACATGCTCAGTCTGTAACAAGTGCATGAGTGCATTCTTTTACACAATCTTGAACAATAATAGCATGGTCCATCAAAGATTGTTCCTATGTGATGTCCAATCCATGTCGATAATCAATGCGCATTGACATCAACATTTTCTCACTTCTAGTTGCATTTGTCCTTCTATTTCGGTGAGTTTTGCACATTGTCACTTTCGTGCACCTTAGTTTTCACGAGTGTCATTTTCATGTTTTCGGTTGTTGCTTTCAATTTCTTTCACTCTAATTAGTGTCATTCTCATGTTGTCTTCACTCTGGATGTGTTACTTTCACTGTCATTCGCATATCACAAGTGTCATTCGAAGTTTAGTAATTCCCCTCTTTTAGCATGTTAAGTGTCGCACAATGTACATAAGTGTGTTTTGGTGGTTTAAAGAGGTTATATTTGTGTAAATGAGTTTCTCCTAACATGTAAACATTTGTCGCACTCGTTTCCAAAGTTTTAAGCATTATCACATAAGTGTCATCACGACGTCACAAAGTGTAAATTTCATGTCGCACTTGTCGTAAGTCGTTGCGAAGCTTATCGAACTGAGGGAAGTATGTTTTTCATGTGTTATGGATCATATATTTGTGTCATTAAGTGTTCTAAGTGTGTGATCATAGTCAAGTCTTATCATTGTTCACATTTATCTCATTGATCCCACACTTAGTCAAAATTTAGAAAACTTTCATCAACTTAACCTCATATGACCTTCCAGAACTACGCATTGTGTAGTCCCAGCCCTCAAGCTGAAACCCTACCTCTTGACAATATGCAATGCATAGTTACTGCCTTCTAGAACTACATATTTCATAGTCTCAATGCTCAAGCACTAACCTTAGCCTCCAAAACTATGCAATAATGCCCTCCAGTCAGGCCTAAACTATGCATTGCATGGTGTTTGAACTCAAGCTCAACCCCTGAGCCCTTGAACTATGAAGCTGAGCAATCACTAGGTATTCTCGACTTCCCATAACTACATAGTTTGTTGAAATAGTACAAAACCTACAGCCTAGCTCACTTAGTCTCAAAGCTGTGCAATCTGCCTACCTAGTCCAACCTGAACAACATATTGCACAGCCTCAAGGCTCAAGCCTCAGCCCTGAGCTCTTTAATTGTGCAATAATGCAATCACCTGGGCTCCTTTGCCTTCCAGAAATGAGCAATGGGAAAAATTTGTGCTCAATCCCTCATCATGTCTCCATGAGCTCCCCAACTATGCAATCCTTTCACTCAGTCCAAGCCTGAACTACAGATTGTGTAGTCTCAAGGCTCAAGCCTAACCCTTGACTACCTAAGCTACACAATTGCACACTCACTGAGCCTCTCCCTTAGCCTGCCACTTAGTTCCGGCTCAATTAGTGGATCATCTTGCAACATCTTAAACTAGGGCTTTATTGGACTGATGTCATCTTGTCATGAGTGGATTGCAGTTTCAGAAACTCTATCATGCTATGGCAAGATGATGAACAAGGATATGGAGAAAGAGGACATGTTAGAAGACACATATGGATTTCAAGAGACAAGATGATCATCAGACAAGAAGATGAAGGAACATTGGATTACAACAGAAGACCAAAGATTAGGACCGCATGAAGAATCCATTTGGTTCACAACCCTTTGGAGGGTAGATATGAAGAACAAAGCATATCTCCCATGAAGATGAAGCATTAGATACATCTCTTATTGAAGACAGAATGAAAGAAGTAGCAAGAAGGATAGCTTGGCACTACCACATCATCATGTAGTCCATATCACCAGTGTCATGTTATGAGTCATCATATTCCACATCATTATTTTGGATCATGTAATTATCTGTTCAAAATGTATTGAAAAGTGGAAGCCTAAAGGAAACTTAGAATATGAAGAGTCTTGTAAGTTGAAAAGTCATAGGAAGTCAAACAGTCATGAGGGTAGTCAAAGAGTTACAAGGGAGATGAAGAATTACCCCATTAGTTATATATGCACCCTCATTGTATGAGCAAAGGAAATTTCACCTTGGCTCCTCCTGCAAGGAATTAGAGAGACAAGCTAATTCTTTTGGGGATCAAGGAGTGGGCCCAATGCTTCACTATTGGAGTTAGTGGTGTTCACTGTATACATGTATCTTGGGACTCTTACTTAATATCAAAAGCTTCATGGCAAATGCATTCTTCTTGCATGGATTGTGAATATTTGTAAGACTATTCTACGAATGCTTTTAATTCATTTTTGCTTTCATCTATGCTAAAGTAGTTGAACTATTTTAGGTATTTTATTACTTATCATACTGAGAATGTGTTGTAATTTTTGCTATAATTGTCACATCCTTGTGGACTATTCCGCTAGATGTTAGACAGATCTTTCTTACCTATAATGGTTGTAATGACTGTTGCATCTTTGTCGACTATTTCGTTGGATGTTAGATGAATATTTTATGTGTGTGTGTGTCTCTACTAGGGCGGTACTATTACCTCTCTTTTAGAGGCTCACTTTTCTTTCCCTCTGTAGTAGAAAAATCTTAACACACTTACAATTGAACACTCACTAGGCATACTCACTTGTTGATTCGAGATTACATGTGCATAACTCTCTTGTGCTGAGTTTTTCAGCCAAGGAAAACCTACAAGAATACATGGCAGTCAGGCTGATATCCCGAATGGGGATCTTATTCCAAGTGGTGTGAGGTCTAATTGGGATTTCACATCAAGGAGACCCCCTTGGTTGATGGATTTCCAGCGCCGCCAACAGGAGGTTAGACATTCTAAGAAGGTTCCAAGGAACATATATTCTTCTTTTGTTTCTCTTATTCCCAATCAAGATTTCCTTGAGTCTTTTGATGGCTTTAGGGAAATTTCCTTTTATAATGGTGTCTACAAAATCTTTTCTAAAACCATTGTGTTCTGCTTAAAAACCTTATTTTCTATATGCATTTCCCTTGATAAATTTGGGTTCTTGGAGGGGATATTAATTCATGAATTTGTTGACTTAGCCCAAGAAGGTTTACATTGCACTAAGAAACCTCTCACTCTCCTACCTCTATTACTAACCTTGATATGTGTCATTTTTAGTCATATGGGGAATATGATTGCAAGGAATTCTTCCATTTTTTAGGATAAAACAACTCCTCCTGTGCAAATTAATGTACTTTTATTTCGCTCTAGTCTTCTTTTTAGATCTTACAAAAGGTTACCACTCAGAGAGTGGTGGGTGATTTGGTGATTGAAAAGTCAATACATTGGAGGTTTTTTTACAATGCATGCTAGGGCCCAAGTTAAGTTTGCATCCTCGAATTAGTACACTCTTTTATATTCACATTATTTCTCAGCTAATGCAAACCTCAACTTAGGGACAAACAATGGAGGGTAATTCAAAGCTCTATTGTATTTGTTGAAGGATACAATCAATGAGTGTATTAGGACTATTCAAGTGTTTAGGGACTCAACATTTACCATTTATAGGATGAAAGAATAAATTTAGATTCACAACTAAAGTTTACTTCCATTGGCTATGCATATAAAGGTGTTTTCTAGCAACTTCTAGGAGATCACTTTTAAACATATATACAGGGAGCATAATATAATGGTAGATTCTCTTTCTAAGGAGGGGGTTTCTCAACTATAGGATTACATTATTAAAGAAGAATATCAAGAAGGGATTTTAGTGTCCTCTAATAATTGTCATGTTTATAAGTTTTGATATGTGTGTGGAAGGAATTTATTTTTTTATTATGTCATTCAAGAACAATTTTTTAATCATTTTTTTTTTATGAAGGTATTGTGCTACTATTTGTTGTATAGTTCTTGTCATGTGAAAACAACCTTTTGTTTTTGGTGATCAACTCTATTACGAGAAGTCAAGTTTAGAAGTCAAGTTTGGTAGTAAATACGTCAAAGGGTAAAGTGAAGGTTTTATTGGATTCTTTCTTGAATTAAAAATACCTTCTTTTGTTCTTTTCCAAGGAAAAAATAGTAATTGAAAGTAAAAAAATCTTATTTGGTTAGTAGGTATAGGAGATGTGTAACAATGCTTAACAAGAAAGAGTTAACAAGTAACCTTTAAAAAAAAACAACAATAACAACAGCAACAAGTATTTCAATGTCCATCATAAATTAAATATCTTAATGTACATCTTATATATATATAGAGAGAGAGAGAGAGAGCTAAACTTGTTCTATTAATAAGTGGTTTTTACATGCATTATGAGGAAAATATGTAATCCATTTAGCCATATATATATATAAAATAAAATTTGAAATTACCAAAATATAATTTTTTTTAATACTATATTAGATGTTAAGTTATTTTGTGTTTAATGTATATTAAAAAAAAGGACTTTGTAAGCGGGTGGGTAAATGATAAACTCTAATAGGCTTTGCATCCTTACTCTAATCTCCTCCTATTCCTACTTGTTTTAGAACTTCCTATTCCTTATTTTAAGTTCTAAGGGTAAACACTCTTTAAGGGATTATTGACTAGTTGAATTTATTCTATCTCTTTTCTCTTTTCAAAGCACAGACACTGATAATGGAAAGTGGAAGAAAGTAGAAGAACAATTAAAAAAAAGTCAATATAAATCTAAGATGAGAAAAAGTAAATCGTAGAGTATTAATAAATAAATCCAATTTGAAATATTAACTGAACATAATCTGTGAATTCAATCATTAAATTTTCCTAGAAATAATTTGCAAGTATATTTTAAAAATAAGCATATACCAAAAGAAATAATGTCAGATTGTTACCCTCAAAACCTGATAAAAGTGGGGAAAAAAATGATTTGCAGAAACTCAACCTATAATAAATTTATATATATATGAAAAATAAATAAAATTAAAAGAAGTCTCCCGCTAGTGTCATAATTAGACAATTACGAATATAACCGCTCGGACTTATTTACAAAACACAATATCACTGCTAGTTAAAATTAAAAGTAAATTTTGTTAATTAAAGGTAGCATTTTGCCACCACTAGCTACGTGTTGTCTAGCTGGCTAGATATAAGGTGTTTGTTATTGTTTCAAACTTCTATCCTAATTTCAAAACATATTTAAAATTGCCCTTCTCTTTACACTTGTCCAGATAAATATCTGTGACATTTACTTTATTACCACTTACCTGCATCATCCATGCGGTTTAGTTTCCTTCATGTCAATTACAACGACATCTGATGTCAGGAAGTTCTTTGCAACTGATGTTGCATGGTCCAATAAACACCTAACCACCACATTAGTTGGATCAGTTATTCTAGCTGCCACCAAATCTTCATATTTGCCTGTAGCAGCATTGTAACCATTTTTGGGATCATCACTGGAAAGAAACTTTTCCACCACAACACAACACTTCCATTCACTCTAGCATTCTTCACAATTAATTTAAAAATAATCCCAACATTCTTCTGCTCATTGTTTTGAAGTCTATCAACCTCTGAAGCAAACATCAATAGAGCACAACCACCAACAACAATAATTCCTTTCTCAACAACAGCCTTTGTTGCATTCAATGCATCTTCCACTAATAACTTCTTTTCATTCAACTCTGTCTCTGTTGGGCAATTCTTATGTACAATTTTTCTTTTTCATTGTCTTGTTCTTCAACCTCAATCAAGCTTCTAATTTGAGCCATCCTTTTTATTAACAACTTCGTGAGTGCTCCCAACACCTACAATTGTTGTTGAATCCTTGGTAGGTACTACCTTGGCAGCAACACCCAAGACTTCACCTCCAACTTTATCAACGGAAAAACCTTCTTCATTTCTGATAATAGTGCCTCAAGTCAATATGGCTATGTCATCCAAGTATTAACAACAAGAGTAGCCAAGTCTTCTTGTTTAATGTCCTTGGCAATGATCAGAATGGGATACCCCACAAATGGCATCTTGTAATACCATGATTAGGTCTCTTGTGCTTGTGATCTTCTTATCAACCAATAACAGCTTATAATTCTCGTACTCCACAAACATCTTCTCATTGTCTATCACAAAGCATGGAGAAATATATCCACGATCGAATTGCATTCCCTCTGCAACATAGAGATTATTTTCTACAGCTTGTCTTCAAATGGTCCCCTCAACAATATACACATTGAATTTTTTGCCATGAGAACTGATATCATGGGCTCTTCTGTGAGCTCTCTCCATACTTGGAATAACAGTGGTTAATGAAGTGACTTTTGTTGACTCGTGGCTTAACGCTAGTTGTAGACTAGATCCTTCAAAAAAATTATCGTGAGGACATGAAAGAAATGGCTTTTTTTGTTGTTGTAAGCATGAATGAGATTCTTGAAGATCTTCTGGATTCACCATTTCCTTATATTAGCAGGGTGTGTTCATCAATTCTTCACTAAAGTGGAATTGTGTTACTCTAATGTGTTTAGTCAAAGGTTCTTGCTTGGACATCCACATATTGAGACTTTTCAAACTACCCAAATTCTATTGGAAATAAATTGTTGCTAAGGGCTCTCTAAATACACAATTAATGTGTACTAGACTAAAAGGATCTTGTGTGGATCTAAACATTTTTGTGTCAATAGTAGTAAACATCATTCAGGAAGGAACCTTATCACACAAAGGTAAATTAGAAAACGGACCTAAAGTGATTGACCGCAGTTGAGCTAGCATAATCATCTCTGAGTCTAAAGGAGAGAAGTTGTCTAAAGGAGATAAGATTTCTGTATCTAGATGATTTTATGCCTGTTATTGGTTTATATGATCCATATCCCTATCCCAATGCATGGAATGTAAATGTGTTAGAAAACCTACACAGATGAATCTAGCTAGTAAAGGATGAACACAAGTGAAGATCCAAGGTAGTGTGCCATAGTGGTGATCAATGAGAGGACTTGACACCTACAACAAGTTCCGGAAAGAACTAGCCAATTGCAGAGGGAAAGGAGGAGCAAATCACGGAGTAAATCATGCAGAAAGGATCTTGCATGTAGTGATCAATGAGAGGACTCGACACCTACAACAAGTTTCGAAGAGAGCTAGCCAATTACGAAGTGAAAGGAGGAGCAAATTAGGGAGTAAATCATGCAGAAAGGATCTTGCATGTAGTCCCATGCATGCATGGATAGTCAAAGGTGCTAATCTAGTGAAGATTCCAATGTTGAAGCCTTGCATGTCAGTGAATGCTCTAACTAAGTGTCTGCATGTGCTAGTAATGAAGGTCCTAGGTGTGTAGTACCTCCAACACCCCCCCCTGAACACCACTATGGGAAAAAATAGAAAATGGGCCCTAGCAACTAAGGCCAAAGGTCACCCAAAACATAGTGAAACTTGTACTAAAATTGAGGAAAGAGGGAAAACCTCGTGGGAAAAACCCCACCTCAAAATACAATGTAATCAAAAGAAAAGAGGAAGAAAAGACAGTTGCTAAGAAACTGTGTACTTCACTCCAAGACGATCACACAGAGAGTGAAACTTCTGCTCAGTGAATGTCTTGGTGAAGATGTTTGTACTCTATTCTACTGAAGGACAGAACTGCAAATCAATGACTCCATCATGCAATAATTCTCTGATGTAGTGCATATGGATCTCTATATGTTTCGTCCGCTGCCACTGTACTGGATCCCTGCAAAATTTGTGAGTGCTCTAATTGTCACACTAGATGACAGTGGGCTAGTGGAACTGGATGCCTAACTCAGTGAGGAAGTGTTGTAGCCACAGAGCATAATTGGTGATGTTGACTACTCCTCTATACTCGGCCTCAGCTGAAGAGAGAGCAATAGCAGTCTGCTTCTTACTCAACCAACAGATAGGGCGAAACCCTAGACTGAGTGAATATCTAGAGGTGGACTTGCAATCAATGCTATCACCTGCCCACTCAGAATCTTTGAAGCCAAGGAGATTCAATGTAGTGCTTGCTGCATAGTGAATCCTGAAGGTAATGGTGCCCTGCACATATCGGAGGATGCGCTTGGCAGCTTTCTAGTGTAGCTCATGCGGCTCCTGTATGTATCTGGAAACTGCCCCTACTGCATATGAGAGATCTGGTTTGGAGTGGGTGAGGTACAGTAAGCTCCCCACTAGCTGTCGGTAGAGAGTACTGTCAACTAATGGAGTGTCACCTCCATCCTTAAGGCAGACCCCAAACAGAAAAGGAGTCGGTGCTGGATTGAAGTCAGTCATGTGAAATCTCTTGAGGAGATCCCGTACATACTTATCCTGAGAGAGTTTGATGCCTGTGGCATCTTGGCTTATCTCAAGACCAAGAAAGAAGTGTAATGTACTCATGTCCATCATCAAGAACCTATCATGGAAGGTCCTCTTGACTACAGCAATGGCTGAAGCCAAGCTGCCAATGATCAGGAGATCATCCACATACAAAACTAAGATAAGGAGTGAGTCATGTGTCTTGAGCATGTAAGCATTCGGATCAGACTTACATCTTTAGAAGTTTTGTGATAAGAGAAAAGAATCCATCTTTGCATACCAAGCTCTCGGGGCCTACTCAAGGTCGTAGAGAGACTTCTTCATTCTGTAGAACAAAGATGAATCCTAAATGAAACCATGTGGTTGCTCCATGTAGATCTCCTCACATAGGTCTCGGTGAAGAAAGGCATTCTTCACATCTGTCTAATGTAATTCCCACCCATGGGCAGCCGCAATGGCAAGTGCAAGGCGTATGGAATCCATCTTTGCTACTAGAGCAAAGGTCTCATCATAATCAATTCCATGCACTTACTGGAAGCCTTTGGCTACTAGCCTGGCTTTATGTCTGGCGATGTGCCCATCTGCAACACTCTTGGTCCTGTAGACCCATTTTCATTAGACAAGTTTCCTTCTTGAAGGAAGGGGGACCAGATCCCAAGTCTGGTCCTCAAGGCGGGAGTTGTAGTCCTCCTCCATGGCAGACTCCCAAGAGGGATGCCTAGCAGCCTTAACATAAGACTGTGGATCAGAAGACTAAACCAAATGACAATGTTAGGATGGCATTGGTTCAGTGGTAGTGAGGGCAAGGGGAGGCTCAATAAACTTTGAGCAAGTCCTCCACGGATCAAAATTATCCTCCATAGGACCATTTCTAGTAGCTGGGTGGTCTTGTGCATATATCTCACTTAAGCTCCTTGTTCTTTGATTTATGACAGGGGAAGTTGATTCACTGTTGGAAGCCCGATCTGGGCTTGGATGTGGTTCATCATATGCATGCACTAGATTTGTATCTGAAGACTCTGTCTCTACATCTACATGCTCTACCTCGGCATCTGCATTCTCTGTATCTTCATCTGAGTGTACTGAGTCATCATCTCGGTCATGAGGTAGATAAAAGGTGTTTGAATGCGGAAATTGAGGTGCATGCAAGAGACTTTCCTCAAATTGGACACTTCTCTCAATGATGAGCTTGTCCGTAGAGGAAATCGGGAGACGGTGTCCCTGCACACCATCATGGTATCCAACAAATATGCATTCAATGCTCTATGGATCAAGAGCATTCCTCTTTTCAAAGGGGATCCTAGCCCATGCTCGAGAGCCGAAAACACGAAAGTGGGTGACCTCTAGTTTAGTGCCGCTCTAAGTCTCAAAGGGGTTCTGATCCTTGACAGATCTATGAGGAGATCTGTTTTGGATGTAGTTAACACAATTAAGTGCTTCAGCCCATAGCTTATGAGGTAGTGACTTAGCATGCAACATGCAGGAAGCCATCTCTTTGAGAGATCAGTTCTTTCTCTCAACAACTTCGTTTTGCTGCGGAGTGAATGGAACTGTGTGTTGCAACTGTATGTCGGACTTAAGGCGAAGGTTCTAAAGTGTTGTGTTAACATATTCCCCCCCATTTTCTGTACGGAGGGCTTTGATCTTTCTCTCTGACTATGTCTCAACTAGTGCTTTGAAATCTTCAAAGTGCGCAAAAACTTCAAATTTGGCCCTAAGAAGATACACCAAAGTATACCATGAGAAACCATCAATAAATCTAAGCACATACCTTGCTTTGTTAATGGAAGGATGAGGAAAAGGCCCCATGAGATGACTATGGATCAGATCTAGAGGAGAAGATGCTCTATGAGTCTTGCTGGTGTTAAACTTTTCTCTCAAATGTTTGCCAAGGACACACCCTTCACAAAATCCTTTGGAGAAACTGATATTTGGCAAGCCTTCCACCATCTCATGCTTGCTTAGTTGTTGCATATACTTGTAATTTAAGTGACCAAACCTCTTGTGCCAAAGCCTACTACTATCATCAACATGTGTAAGCGATAAGGAGGATTCATATACAATAAATTTAAAAAATGTATACAGTCTAGCTCCATTGTTTACCTCATCGATTGCAATTTTGGAGCTGCTATGTAGGTCATATATGTTCACTACATCTGGAGTGAATTCCACTTTCTTTTCAGTGCCAGAATGAGTGATTTGATAAATTGAAAGTAGGTTTAACAAAAGTTTTGGAACATGAAGCACATCTTCAAAGCTTCCGTGTAAAAGTTCCACTCTACCTTTTCGAGTGACCTCAATCGGTGAGTCATCTCCCATGAGGGTGGGAGGTCCTTTGAATGCATCCAAAGAGGAATAGACTTCCTTTGCAGCAACCATATGATGTCATGCACTAGAATCTATAACCCTTGCATCGGGGGAAGAGTTAATTGCAACTAAAGCATAAAAATTGTTACATTTCCCATGTGGAGGATCCTCAGTTTTCTTCTTGGTGCCCTAAAGGATGTGGTCCCCAAGGTTGTGCTTCTAAAGGATTTCTTCCATTTTGTCAATTTGTTTCTTCATGCAAGAGGATTCTGGATGGAATCCTTGGTGACAGTAGATGCATTTGTCTCCTTTCTTCCCTTTCTCATTTCTAGAGCCAGAGGAGTCATTGAAGGGCTTGGTGTACCCTTCCTTCTTTGGATGGGAATGCGATTTTCCCTTGTCTTTTTGCTGATGATTTTTCTGATTTGAATTAGATCTGTGATTTTTATTGTGGCTGCCATCATGCACAACAAGTGCATGCACTTTTGGAGGTTTGATTTTCCCCATGCCAATGAGTTTATCTTACTCAAAAGTGAGGGACTCTGTGAACTCTTTGAGAGAAGGCATAGTGTAGGATTTACCTGTTGCAAGCCTTACTGAATGAAATATGGACACAAAGGTGGAGTATTCTAGTCCGAGCTTTGACATAATAAAGAGAACTTGGTGACTCTCCTCCTTGGATTTGTCAATTTCACAACCCTTGAGTTGTGACAATAGATCATTATATTTGGTGAATAAGTCTTGAATTATGTCATAGTTTTGTGGATCCAACGAGAGCAGTTCCACTTCTAGTAGATGCCCTTTCATCTCATCCTGTTTCCCATAGAGTTCTCCAACTTTTTCCAAATCTCATTCGGAGTACTGAAGGCAGATAGATAAAACTGCAACTCTGGGGAGATGCACATGCATATGGATCCATGGGCCTCATCCATGCAGTTGAGGTACTTGGATTTCTCTATGGCTGAATTGAGTTCCACTTCTGCAGCCGTGGTAATCCTATACAACCCTTTCTGATTGAAGGTATCGAGTCATTTGATCCTTCCATTCATGATAGTTGTATGGTGTTAGGATTGATGCTTTGAGAAACTCCATTTTTCTATCGATATTCGATCTCCATGTTGTAATACCTACAAAATAAAGTACTGGTGCACCTTTTATCTAGCAACCTATGGGCTCTGATACCATGTAAATGTGTTAGAAAACTTGCATAGATGAATCTAGCTAGTAAAGGTTGAACACACAACTTTGCAAAGCAAAAACACTAAAATAAATCGAAAGAACAAAAAGAATTATTGATTCAGAAAATATGTTACAATGCTCATGATATAGCATCACTGGGTGAAGATCCCAAGGTAATGTGCCATAGTGGTGATCAATGAGAGGACTTGACACCTACAACAAGTTCCGGAGAGAACTAGCGAGTTGCAGAGTGAAAGGAATAGAAAATTAGGGAGTAAATCATACAGAAAGGATCTTGCATGTGGTGATCAATGAGAAGATTTGACACCTACAGCAAGTTCCAGGGAGAACTAGCCAGTTGCAAAGTGAAAGGAGGAGAAAATCAGGAGTAAATCATGCAGAAAGGATCTTGCATGTAGTCCCATGCATGCATGGATAGTCAAAGGCGCTAATCTGGTGAAGATTCCAATGTTGAAGCCTTGCATATCAGTGAATGCTCTAACTAAGTGTCTGCATGTGCCAGTAATGAAGGTCCTTGGTGTGTAGTACCTCCAACATGGAAGGCCAAAGAAAGTTCATTGATACATGAAATACATGCAACATGAGAATTTAACGCATGGAAGTCAGGAGAACGTTCATTGATACATGAGATACATGAAGATTTTGTGTAGCTTCTACATCAAGTGGAGATGATCTTATTCCTGGTGCTATGAAAAATATGTTATGCTCAATTGCCAACACTCCTCTATTATGATAAATGCCCATACATTCCTTTACTATGATAAATTCCCATACATTGTTGATGTCGGGAAATACTTTTGAGTACTTATATGTCTTGAGCAATGATTCAAACTATCTTATCTTCAATTCAAATTCTTACCAAATATGATATAAGTTGAAATTTTTAACTTTTCCAACCTCCCAATAAGCAAATGTGTGAACCTCTACTGTTTTGCTCCAATGTTGAATGAATTTCCAAAGTAAAGTTAGTGTCCTTTCCTTCTAAGCAACGTACTGCTCCATACATTGCTCAGTGTAATGCCTAAATGTAATTAATAAAATATCGTGCAATGCCTCAATGTAATAAATAAAATAATTGTGCAACTTCTTGTGGATGCCCACAAATGACTGAACTTCATGATTGAAGATGGAATTCATCTATCTCATTTTTTAGTTTCCCTCTAAAACATGTGTACTAATGTTACACCTTTGTGTGCTAATGTTACACCTTTGCTTCAGTAACCTCATGTTTACAAGTAAGCTCCATTTGTTTTTTAATGGCAGTTTTTATGATGTCAAAGTCACAATGATCTTAACCTGCCATCATTTAGCCATATAAAAAAAATTGGATTAGAAGTTTTAAGTTGATCAAAAATAGTTAAAAATTCTTCAAACCAAGTAATTACAAAATTGATTTCTATCCTTGAAAAGTATTCACAAAAGCATTTTAAAATTATTGGAAGGCAAGGTTTTACTTACCATAAAGACCATTAATAATAAATGATTACAAAATTTTTGTTAAATTAATATATATATATGAGAATAAGATTTAAAATTCATTAGAGAAGCAATTAAAAATGCACTTAATATTTTACGATTTATAGTTACTCAACTTTCACTCCCTATCTTAAATTATTATAAAACATATAACAAAATATTAAATTATTATAAAACCTATTTTGAAAATATATAAAAATAAAATACCAGCCACCTAGGTTGAAAGTATATAAAATAAAATACCAACCACCTCTATATAAGCTCCTCCAAAGTAACAGATACGTTGGCCCAATCATTTTTGCAAATGGCATGACCACAGATCATACTCAAGTATGAATGAGAAAGAGTCCCCGAAAAAACATCCCTTGAAATATTTCATACTACAAGAAATAAAAATAAACATGCATTAAATTCCAGCCGTTTTTTAAAAGTAACCATGAGCTTGACCAACTATTATATATTAGATTCCAACAGTTTTTTGAGAAGTAACACAAAGTAACCATGGGCTGGTGGAAGCCCAATCTTATTAAAAGCTGCCCTTAGGCAGCTTATTGTCAGACTATAGAAATTAGCGAAGCAAGCTATAGACGGTTTATGGGCTGATCATAAACTAACTCTATATATATATATATATATATATATATAGTTAGTTGCCATGAAGTAAATGGCGGGCATCACTAGTGCATGCCCCAACGGTGGAAACGACGGAGGAGGTGGTGATATTGGGAAGAAAAGACTGGAAAAAGCCGATAACTGCCCACAGGCAATTAGGGTTTATTTTAGAAAGTCCTTGGCAGCAGCCTTGGGGTGACCATCCCCAGTTGCCCCCCAAGTTATTCCATGAGAAGTTGAAGCCGAAATAAGGGAGACATGGCAGAACTTGGGCTGCCACCCCCAGTGTGCACGTCAAGGCATTGGCCGGCCCCGGTGCGTCCTCGGCTTTAGGTGCAGGAGAATGTCTTCGATTATGATGCCCTCCTCTCCGTCTCTTAATCCCATCTATCATTCCCTGCAATGGCGATGCTGCTGGCGCTCCTTCGCTATTCATCAACTTTCGTCTCTCACCATCATCATAGTATTCGTTACCTGCAGCGCACATCGTTGAAATTATGAACAATATGAATGCAATCACCCAAATATTCTTGGGAGTGGTCGCCATTCCTGTGCAGCCGATAAAATAAACGCCTTCCTCTTGAAGCAACAGATGATGGATTCTAATGTTCGTCCATGGCGGAAGTATTTTATAGGACAGGAAATGCTTCAACAGTTGCAAACTTTAGGCGAGTTAGTGGCAGAAATGCTGCCTGAGATTGTGTCGCTAATATGGAGGTTCTGTTTTATTGCAATTTGTCAGCGCCATTATCAACCTGTTTTTACAATATTACTGCCCTGTGTCAGACTCTAGAATATTGTTTTAGAAGTTAGACGGTCGTTTCTTGTTTTAGAAGTTAGAGGGTTGAGTTTGTACATTCTACCGCATTCATTCATAGAGAGAATACAGCATAATGTAGATTCAAATAATGAGAACAGTGCACCATCATGCAATCCAATAGATGAGTCTCGTAGGAAAGCATGCGTATGAAATCGAATTAGGTTGGATCTTAGAGTTTTAATTTTCATTGGTTAGATGACACTTATTGGATAACATACGAGACTCAGAACAAGATTTTGCATGAAATCAAATTAGCTTCGAACTAATAGTTTTTATATGCATAAGGAAATATCATATAATATGTAACAGAATTTTCGCCTGTGTCACGCTAATAGAAAATGCACGCCAATACCATGTTTCAACTGTTTCACATCTCTCCAGGTTAATAATAATAATTTGTTTTTGAGATTATATTTAAGTTATCCATTGTATTATGTGATTTTTTTATTTATCCATTTTATGAGAATTTTTTAAAGTGTTTTGGAGATTATAGTTAAGTTATTCATTGTATGGGATTTTTTTATTTATCTATTTTATGAGAACTTTCTATGTGTTTTTGAGATTATAATTAAATTATTTATAGTAAGAGATTCTTTTATTTATTGTTATATGAAAAGGTAAAAAATTTAATTTTATATAATAATTTGACTATTACTAACACAGTCATATTAATAAATGTAGTTGATATAAACAATAGGTTTTAATATATATTATATTTTAAACTTAATATTATAAACCATAATATCAAACTCAATATTACAAGTCTTTAATTATAAAATCTATATTAAAAGCCTTAATATAATATATTAATCATACATTAAGAAAATATTTTTTTTTTCTATGCAAAGGCTAAGCTATATTATATTAAAAAAGAGAAAATATATACAAGAGGGCGAAACCTCTGAGAGCGCCATTGATGCCCCTTACAAAGGATGAGTTACAGAGTGGAGAATTCATGTTCAAAATGCGTCAATACAAAAACCAAAAAATGTCAAATTCCACTGAGGGGAGAACCCCTTACAAAGGATGAGTTACAGAGTGGAGAATTCATGTTCAAAATGCGTCAATACAAAAACCAGAATTGCCTGAATGCTGAGAATAGGAAAGTTCATTGCTGAGGGGGCTTCTGCTGCCAGAATTCCGCCTCCAGAATCGAGCCTGCAGGCCCTGAAACCATGACCATCCAAACTTGCACCATCGGCTGAGTAGGTGCCAAAGAACCCGACCATAACCGCCATACAACAACGACCATGACGTCGACCAGACCAGACCAGACGGGCCAGCGACCAACCAAACATATAACGACGACCATAACTATCGACCATAACTATCTACCATAACCGCAACCAGCCGAGCACACCCCAACGACCATGACCCCGACCATAACCGGACATTTCCATAAACGCTACCACCAAAATCGAAGAGATATTTCAGCAAATGACGAGCATACCTCCAAAAAGCGCAGGAGAAGACCGCTTACTTGACATTATCCGGTTTGTAGACTTTGAACTCGTCCAGAGGCTCCCAAGAGATCTCGGAACATCTTCCAATTTCATGCCTGACGGTAATTTTGGGTACAGAGTGTTGGCATGATAGAAGTCTGGAAGCGTGGGCACGCCTTGCTGCTGAGGTGAACTTGTGGTGGCTTCTGCTCGTTCCGGAGAAATTTTTTTCTATTCTTGAACCTTTTCAGGCTCTTTCAAGTCTAACATGCTACCAATTTCTGCCAAGGCTTCAGCCCGTTCCTCTGTGGGTGCCGGAGAGCTTTCATCGACCAATTTGCTTGGCGATGATGGGGAATATGAAATATCCCTCCTCCCCCAACTTGGCGAAGAAATGTTGGAATTCCTGGGCGATTGCTCTATCGAATTGCCCCCCGCCCCATCTTCTTCCTCAAAAATGACCGTAATTAATGCCGAAATAACAGGCCTATTGGTTCTGTGGCGGTAATGAAACCTGGCCGATTGAACCGAGTTGCTAATGGAATGCTCTGAATCCTCTGTTCGATTAGAGGATGGGGAAGCACAGATAAGGGGGGAGACTCTCCTGGACTGCGATTGCCTTGCCTTCCAGCCCCACTTCTTTGGCCCTGATGGCGTCCCCGGCGAGGTGTGGCTCTGTACCGAGGAGGCATACTGATAATCTGAGGAGCAGGTGGTAAATACAGCCCGGTTGGTTTCTGAAACACGCACCAGGCTAGAAGCCCAGTGTCACCACCACAAGGAGGCACCCCCGAGTGCGTCCACTTGCCAGCGATTGCACTTAGTTGCAGAAAGGTTGAGAATGGAGGCAATTGCCTATGGACGAGCTTAAACTCTGACCATTCCTTTTCACCTAGCAGCATAAACTTAACCCAGTCGAATGACTGCAATCCCTCCTCCGCCATCCTGATATTCTGTTTGCACCTGTCTTGGACCAGACGCAGCATTGAAGAGCTTTGAATGCTCTTCACTTCTGGCGGCCAAATATTAATGCGAATCATGGTGATTGCCCCTCCTGGGAGTGAAACAGCTGCTCGCCGTCCTCTCCGCGTGGCAGTCTGTTGATCCCCTTAATGACTCAACAGGCACCTGCATCCGGGTGATCTTCATCTCTGATTTGCATATCATTGGTAAGGATATTCTTGAAGGTGTTTATTTCAGAGTCTGAAGTTGATCCTTGCAACGATCCTTCGAAGAATTCCTCTCCCCTGTCCACTCCTAAATTGGCTAAAAAGTCAGCTAATTTGTTCCCTTCTCTCCTGATATGTTTGAAGGATATTGCATTGTGATTCCGGAGCCATGTTTGGACTGTCTCTAGCCTAGTGGCTAATCTCCAACTATTACTCACCTTTTGTACTTCCTTGCCCTGTTGGATCTTTGAGATCATATTTATTATAATTTGTGAATCTCCTTCCACTATGAGAGGAGTTAGCCTTTGTTCGCGTGCAATTTTGAGTCCTCTCCAGAGGCCTTCCAGTTCTGCTGCGTTATTGGTGTTCCAGCCTATTGAGCCAAAATAAATCGTGAGTGGTTGGCCCTGTGAATTTCTTATAGCACCTCCATAGCCTGTGTTTCCTGGATTTCCTTTTGATGCTCCATTGAAGTTGAGCAGATAGGTGTTCGGAGGTGGAGGAGCCCACCTGGATGGGGAGACTTGATGAATAGCTGAGTTAACTTGAGGGGCCTGGGGAGATTGAATGTTGATTTGCCAGTTGCTCCAAATGTTCTGTTCTTGAGGGTTGGTGGGAAAATCCTCTGAAGTCCAGTGTTTAGTAGACAGAGTTTCTTGTATGTTGTTGTGAATGATTTTCCAGATGTGCTCCATCGGTAAAGCTTGATCTTTGAATATCCTCCGATTCTGCTCTTTCCAAATATTCCACATCACAATCCCTGGGGCGATTTGCCAAAGTGTGTTGAGAATTTTACTCTGGTAAGGCGTTTGGGGCCAGGTTCGAAGCGTGTTGAGGATGTCTCCCTGCACTAGACTTTTTCCCAGATGCGCCTACTCAAAGGACAAAGTAACATCAGGTGTGCAGCTGATTCCTCATCCATTTTACAGTTAAGGCATATAGAGGGGCTTGCGAATTTCCTTTTTCTAAGGTTTTCCCAGGAGAGGATCCTGTTATGAGCGAGAAGCCATAGGAAAGTCGATATTTTCGGCCATATTGGCGGATTCCATATTTTCTCCCACACTTTGTCCTTGTTAAGTCTATCTTTTAAAATGATTTTGTAAGCCTCCTTGGCTGTGAAGATGCCTTTCTCTTCGTATCCCCACCTTAGCTTGTCCTTCCCTGCTTCTTTGAGAATCTTTCTTTTCTTTAGTTCCTTTGAGAGCGAGATCTAAATGGCTTCCACACTGTTTGGTAAGATTAGGTTTATTGCTTTCCATTCTCTGTGTTCTGAATTCATGTTGGGTTTCCAGAATTTGTTGACTTTGTCCATTTGATTTATTTCCTGATCTTGGAGTCCTTGGAGAAGAGTTTTTATAGTAGGGAGTTGCTGCCATGAATATGTCCAAAATCTTGCTAAGTTGCCTTCCTTTACCTCCCAAAAGTTGTGGTCTTGTATTAGTTCTCTATGATTGATTGCAGAATTCCACATTACTGATCCCTTGCTCATTTTCGTCATTCATATTATTTCCTCCAGAGGCAAGTTGCTGGCATATTTGGCAGTCCATAATCGTGCCCATGGAGTGTCCGGGTAGGTTAACCATTTCCACCAGATTTTTGCTCCCATGACTGAGTTGCTGTGTTCCGGGTCCTAAGTCCTATTCCCCTGCTATTTTCAAAGTGCAAGCTTTCTCCCATTTCACCAATGCCCATTTTCTGTTAGGTCCCGAACTGCCCCATAGGAAATTCCGTTGGAGTTGTCTGATTTCCTTCAACACCCATTTCGGCGCTGCCATTAGAGAAAATAGATAAAGCGGCATGGATTGAAGCACCGCTTTGATGAGCACAATCCTGCTTGCCATGTTCAGGGCTCTATGTGTCCATTGGAACAATTTAGCTTCCAATTTTTCAAGCAGGTTGGTCCATGATGAGTGCTTTAGGGCAGATGCAATTAGAGGTGTGCCTAGGTATTTGGAGGGCAAGGAGGCAACAGAGAAGCCAATGATGCGAGCTATGGCGCGTTGAGTAATAGGAGGGGTATTGAAAAAGAAAATTTGGGACTTCACTTTATTTATGAGGGCACCCGAGGCTTTGGAGAAAGTGTCAAGAATGGAGTTTAAGGAACGAGCTTCTTGAATTGAGGAGTGCCCAAATAACATGTTGTCATCAACAAATTACTGGTGGGAAGTAGTGGGTGCTTGATGGAACGAAATACCTTTGAGGTTTCCGGCTGAGATTGCTGCTTTTATACTGCGGCCTAATCCCTCCACCATGATTACAAACAGAAAGGGGGATAAAGGATCTCCTTGGCGGATACCTCTGGTTGGGTGAAAGGTGGAAGAAGGAGTACCATTAACGAGGATAGAGAAAAAAGTGGAAGAGAAGAGGCTGCTTATCCATCGTATCCATGCCGCATCAAAACCAAAAGCTTTCAAGATTTTTTGCATGTAATCCCAACTAATGCTATCAAATGCTTTAGATAGATCGATTTTAAGTAGCATACCTGGTTTTTTCGTTTGCTTGAGGGAGTGAATTATTTCATGGGTGAGTATGATCCCGTCCGTAATTTGTCGCCCCTCCACATATCCTGATTGTTCTGGCGAGATGATTACCGGTAGCAATGGTTTCAACCGAAGCGCCACTACCTTTGATACGATCTTATAAATGATGTTGCACAGGGAAATGGGTCTGAATTTTTCCGGAGAGTTTGAGTTTTCAGATTTCGGAATTAGAGCGATGAAAGTTGCATTTAATCCTGGATACATCCATCTCATGGATCTCGACTCTTCAACCATTTGCCAGACTTCCCATTTAATCAGCTCCCAGAAGTGTTGAAAGAAATTAGAAGTGAAGCCATCAGGACCAGGGGCTTTGCCTGCCTTTAATAGATTTACAACAATCTCGACCTCCTGTAAACTGATGGGCTTGAGAAGCAAAGTATTGTGGTCCTCTGTTATTAGGCAGGGGATATTGCATAAGATTCTGTCGATCTCCTCTTTTCTGTTAATGTTAGGCTCCTGAGACATTGCCTTGAAGTACTGTAGAAATTCCTGTTCTATGCCTGCCTGAGTTTCAATTTTTTCTCCCTGCGCATTATTGAGTTGAGAGATTTGATTATGCACGCACCTTTGCACTGTAGTTTTATGGAAGAACTTAGTGTTCTTCTCTCCTTCCTTTAGCTAGCAGATGCGTGATTTCTGCCGCCATAGTATTTCCTCCTGCAGATCACGTTCTAATAGTTTTTGTTCCGCTTTCTGTTCTTTGTGCATTAGCTCTTCTGATCTCCCCTCCGTGATAATTTTTTGCGGGATCTGTTTGATCTCTTGAATAAGGATTTCCTTCTCTTTGAGGATATTACCAAAGGTGTTCTTGTTCCATTGTTTTATCTCTCCTTTAAGCATTTTTAGTTTCATTTGGAATCTTGCCATTTTTGTAGGCACCATTGGGTTGCATTTTTGCCAAGTTGTCTGGATGAATTCGTTGAATTTTGGGTGAGATAGCCAGAATGCTTCGAATCGAAACGGCCTTTTTATGCTTGTTCCAGGCCTATTCCAATGCAGTGCAATTGGCCAGTGATCTGATCCGGAGAAAGGAACAATGTGGGCTAAGAATTCTCCTCCTGTGTGAACAGCGTTGTCGGATATTAGAAATCGATCCAGTCTAGAGGCGATTTGCATTGGATGTACTCTCTTGTTGGTCCATGTGTACAGGCCATTAGAGGTGGGTATATCAATCAACCAGTTGTTGTTGATGAAGTCTTTAAGAAGAGAACCATCTCTGTTGATACGGCATCTCCCTCCTTACTTCTCCTCTAGAGATGCGATCATATTGAAGTCCCATCCGGCCACCCAGAGTGGGTAAGATCTATCAAGATTGAGATGTGAGATTGTTTCTAAAATTTCCACCTTCTGCTGAGATTCTTGCGGGAAATAGACATTTGTGATATGTCCATATATATTCGTGCCCAGAAGGTGAAAGAGTGCCTGAATAAAATGCTTGTTTGCATGAATATTTTGTAATTGGATTTTACCAGCATCCCATAAGATTGCCAATCCTCCTGAAGCTCCTTGAGCTTCAATCGCTGTGACTTGCCCTCCTGGCCAAGCTTTTGCTGCAGTTTTTTCCAGGAATGTCAAGTTGCATTTTGTTTCTTGTAAGAATAGGATGGTTGGTTTTTCATCCATGATCAAATTTTTTAGAAGTTTCCCTTTCCTGGGGCCATTTAGCCCTCTGATGTTCCAAGATATTAGCTTCATTGGGACAGTTTGGGGTTGGAGTTATAATACTTGGTAAGTTTGGCATATCTACCAGACTCAACCAAAACTTCACCAATCTTGATGGTCCTTTCTAAAGTCGATTTGCAGCCTCTTTTTTTGTTGTCTTTGGAGTAGAATTTACCGTCCCATTGGCTTCCTTTTTGCACTCCTAAAGAATATTTCTTCTGAGCTTTGCTCAAGACTTCTACCAGGTTGTCTACCTGAGTATCTGTGATTTTGTCAAATTTACCTGATTTACAGGCTTGTTCGAGACCCAAGATATCAAGCTCCCCAATATCTATATTTTCACCGTCTTCCTCCATTATTTGCGGCTCTTGAGTTCTTTCTTCGACTTCCTTACCTTTTTCCGGTCTGGGACTATTGTTATCGATCTCCATTGTTGGGTTGTTCCAGGTTTCCGAGCTCGTTGCCTTCTTTTCGCCTACGGGCTGATCTTTTTGTGCCGTTGACTTTGAAGAGGGCATTGAGTTTTTTTCCGCCATGACCTCTTCCTGGTCCTTTGTGTTTGCTAAGGCGTCGAAACTGTTGCTGGTGGAGGGCTTGGACTTCTCTTCTGGAGTTCTCTTAGGAGGATTTGCGACTTTTTTGTTGCCTCTTCTTCGATTTGGAACTTTAGTGAATCCATCCTGAGATTGTTGTGCTTGATTGTTTTGGGCTAGAGGCTTGATATTCAGGGGACAATCTCGGAAGAGATGGCCTATAACATGGCATTTCCTGTAGCGGAAAGGCACATGTTCGTAATCTATGACTTTGATCCAATCTTGATCCCCATGAAAGAGCCTCATCGTGTCCGGCAGCGGTTGCTTCAGGTCCATATAAACACAAATTCTAGCATATGAGGCATAGGTAGTGTGTCGAACAGCTTTAGTTTCTTCTCCGACCTTAACAAAGTCTCCTAAAGCCGAGCCAATGGATTTCAGAGAGTCCTCCTCCCAATATTCCCAGGGTAATGAGTATAATCGGATCCATACTGGTGCATAGCTGAGATCTTCCTTGTCTGGATTAAAGCGAGCAACCCATTCTCGAAGGAATAGCCCAGCTGAGTTGAAGAAGTAGGGTCCTCCTTCAACACTCTGTTTCTATCTTCCAAACAGTTAAAGATGGCTGTGAAAAACCCCTTTGGCCCTAGAAGTAGGGTTATTTCTCTTTTTGGACGCCAAACGACGTTGATCCAGTTTCTCAGAGCTTTTTCTGTCGGCCAGAGCCCAATAAATTTTCCTATGAGAGCATGGTCTCTCATGTATTGGATTCTTGCATTAATACGATGGCTAGGTAGTTCTACTTCTGGCCTGTGAGCAGCAACAGGCTTACACGTAGAGGAACTTACCTTTGGAGTTTCATGTTGTTCTTGATCGCTGTTGATCTTCTGTGGTTTCTCAACATCTGATCCGTCCACTTCTTGATCTTCATTAGTCTTCACCTCGGGTCCTTGCTGGCTTTTATTGGTTGGCGGCCCATCCTCTTCCGCCCCAGAGGGGGAAACCATTTCCCCTGTGCGCCCAGTCCCTAAGTCGGACGCTCTGTTCATCCTGTCAGGTCTGGCGAGAGCAGAGCGATGCCTGCCATTGCAGGTATGCTACAGAAACCCTAGCAGGTTCGATGCGCCCGTGACCTTCTGCTCTCCCTTTAAGAAAATATTAATATATTAATATATATTAATTAATATTAAACCCAAGCTAATTATACTATAAATTTAAGTAAGAATGTTATAAATCCAAGGGAATAATATTAAACCCTGGGAATATGAACCCTTATATTAATAAACCCAAGGGATTGATATTATAAACCAAGGGATTGATACTAAAGCCCTAAGAGATTATAAACCCAACATAATAATATTAAACCCAAGAGATTAATATTATAAACCCAAGATATAAAAACCCTAAAATAAATACTATAAACCCTAAAATAAACATGGTTGGCCATGATTGACCATAGTTGATTTTCATATTGAGATAATACTTATCACAATAGGAAGTAACCACATTTGACCATGATTGATTTTCATATAAATACAATATTTGTCACAATGAAATGTTGGACCATGGTAGATTAAACCCATGTAACTAATATTATAAACCCAAGGTACATAAACCCTAAGATAAATATTATAAACACTAAAATAAACATGGTTCATCATGGTTGACCATGATTGATTTCCATATCAAGACAATGGCCATGAGTGACCATATTTAACTATAAAAAAATAAAAACTCAAATTTTATATAACACTTTGACTATTAAAATCCACAAAAATGTACTAGTCTAAATCATCATTAATTAAAATATCTATTCTATTTTTGTCCATTTTCTTTCACTTATACTATATAAAAATTATTCACAAAACTTCCTATACTAATTCATATTCAAATTATTCATAAGTCTCTAAGTTTGTGTATATTTCAAATTTTTTTAAAAGGCTAAGTTTAATTATTATAATTCTTTTATATTTTTAGTTTGTTTAAAGATTATTATATTCTTTGGTAGTTGGAAATGCATTTTTAACTATGAGTTTCAATCTTAATTCAAATGGTCTCTTCCACATAATTTAATTAGATTTTAAGTAAAATTTATTTAAAATTAACTCTAAAAGAAAATAAAATTGTAAAAATACTATATTATAAAAAAAGAATTGAAATGAAAATCATATTTAAAATTATAAAAGCTATTAGATATTACCCGAAATGATAGAATATAAATTATTATAATTGAAATCTTTTAGATATAATTATATATATTTATTAAGGCGAAGGTTTTTTATGGTGAGGTTTTGCCTCACGACATTGTTTATAGATTCATCGGCAGCCATGTCATATTCTTAAATTCACTTTCTCCTCGCGCAGACTGGTGAGAACATTTTTCCTTCTTGTAGATCCTTCCCCGCCTCCAAAAAGTACTTGAATTTGGGGATTTCACGACATTGTTAGTCCGGAAAAAGTTCAACCCTTTCTCTGTAGATTTTGTGGTTTTGCTCAATGCGAGTTCCATCATGCGAGCCACGATAGGCCTGAAGGAGTAATGAATAAGCAGTACAAGTTGGGGTTAGTCTAATCGCTGGTTGCAGCTGCCCTCTATGGTTCATTATTCCCGTAACTGAGCTCACCTACAGAAAACAAAGCGCCAGATAATGTATATGTTGGTTATGGAGATGCAATTCACAATCATGTTTCTTTTCGCTATTTATTCTATATAATGAGCATGCTCTTTTTGCTATTTTTCTGTATAATGGGCATGCTCATGAATGGAGAGTTCCAGGCTTTGCACAAGGAGGCCACCGAATTTCATGTGAGGAAGTTCGATTATTCCATGGTTGTCATATTGTCTGTATTAACGTGCCAATTTGTTTTCATAGGTATCTTCGGCGTGACATTCATGGCAAATTCTATGTTGAAAGGTGTGATCCTGGCCGTTACGATTCCACTGACTGGGGTACTGGGATGGTTTTGTTCCATGACAGGTTTAGTGTGGAGAAGGGCATGGCGCTCGTGCTGGCCTTGTGGGGATTCACCTCATATGTCTGTGGGGAATACCTTTGCTACTTAACTACAACCTGCTATGGTGTCGAACCAACAAAATAACTAGTTTGATTGATGAAGTGCTCAAAATTATGCTCAGAAATTGAAGTGTCAAAATCTTGTTAAACTTCGTTTCAAATTGAATATCTCATCATTCTAAATACAACGGTGCAAGCAAAACTCAAATCCAAGTTCTTATGCAAAAATTAGAGTAAGTCAAAGTTCAAATTTGACTTGCCTACATGGCACGATTAGGATGATGTGGCAAAGTCTTTAACGAATAAGGAGGCACCAAGTGACAGCCCTCCATTGGCCCTCACAAATCGCATATTGCAATGGTAAGTGGTTTGGGTTAAGAATCGCCCCCCATTGCAATTTGTGATATCGTATATCAGAATTGCAAGAAAAGATCAGCGAATAGATATCGACCCCAACACAAAGATCCACTAGTTTTAGAGCATTTTGTGGAAAAAATAGTGGGAGAACTGGAAGAAGTCATAACTTCTTTAGTTCTTATCCAAATTAGTTGCAAAAAGAGTCAATTATAACATTTTTGGCTATTCTGGACTCATTGAGATGGGTTTCAGAGGCATATGAGCATTGAAAACACACTTTTGATGTAATTTGAATATAATAGAGAGGCACAAGCCATTGAAAGCTAGACTAAGGAGACGTAACCCAGGAGGGGTGAACTCCTTTATTATGTTCTTGTTGTATGTTATATTTTGATGTTCTTTGTTGTTATATTGTTGGTGTTCAATATATGTTTTTATGTTATATTGTTGATAACATTTACATAAGAAACTCTTATGGGAATCTATTAATTATGCAAAAAAATTTAATCCTTAAAAACTTGAAAAATAAAATGATAAGCATCTTGGGTTTATTTATGAACGGGGAATTAACACGAAATTACTAATTTGCTCCATTTCAGATCAAGTTGGTATCAAAGCTCGGGTTTTGCTTACTAGATTTGCTTTGTGAAGGCAGGGTTTAATTGTTTGCAAGCTTATGTCATGCTTACAAGGTTAAAGTTCAAAAGAGGTGAAGGAAAGTTGGTTGAAACCCCTGAAGTTGGGTCAAGTGGAAGAATAGAAAGGTTGTCAAAGTCTTCTACACCAGTTCAGCCTCAAGTTGTAGAAGTTGCAGTTGAGATTCCAACACCTGTACAACCTCAAGTTGTAGTTGAGACTTCAGAAACCATGTCTCATGAAAGAGAACCTATCATGATAGAATATGAGAAGACATTCAGAAAGGCTTTCTTTGATATGATAGAGATGGTCAAGGTCCTCTATGAAGAGAGGAACAATAGATTGCAAGGAGAAAGTTCCAAGCCTCCCAATGGAGAAGGATCTTCACGAGGAGGTAATGGAAAAGGAGATAAAGGAAAAGGAGGTAATGGGAATGGAGACAAACCTCCACCATCTCCACCATACTCTTCATCTTCTTCTTCAAAAGCATCTTCACACTCTTAAACAAATACCACCGTTACTCATACTCATCATCATTCTTCGAAAGGAATTGGTAAATCACCTTTTTTGAAGCTTATTGTTAAATTCGAGTTGCCTATGTTCAATGGTGAAGTGAATGCAGAGAAGTTGGATAAATGGATTTGTCAGTTGGAGGTGTATTGTAGAATTCAGAACCTTTAAGTGGATGATATCAAAATTCTGTTGGCTTCATTGAGAATGGAGGGTCTAGCACTTGTATGGTGAGAAGCAAGGACTCAAGACGAGATCAAGAAACATGGTAAGATCTCTATACCTTGGTATGATTTCATTGCTTCTATAAAAAGACAGTTCTACCCTTTAGCTCATATGCAAAAAGCCATTATGAATTGGAGAAATTTCAGAGAGTTGAAAGGACAAAATGTGCAAGAGTATACTCAAGAATTTAAGAAAAGGACTCTTGTGCTAAGAGTAGACTTATAGTCACAAGTTAACTTGTTGAAATACATAGGAGGGTTGCATAACTATCTTCCAAACGCCATTCTTATGTTCAGTCCCACGAATCTTGATGAGGTTTGTGTTCAAGCTACACACCTTGAAGCAAGAGGAAAAAATGTATTGGAACAAGGTAAGAAGAAGCCATTGCAGAGTGGTGAAAAAGGGAAGAAGTTTAAAGGAAAGTAGAAGAAAAATGTTTTTGTTAAGAAATAAGGGGAGAAACCCATGTGCAAGAATTGTTCCAAGGAAGGACATGATGAAGCGCATTACTGGAAGCTTGATCTAGAATTACGACCGAAGAAATCTAACAATAAAGGGAAATAGACGACAAATTTTGTTGCACTACAAGACTTGGGTTCAAACTCAAGAGATGAAACAAAAATCGCAGCCAAAGTCACCAAGGGAAAAGTCATGGCAAAATAAAGTAAAGAGGAAGTTGTATCAAGAACCAATGCAACAAATAACTCCCACATCATTTCAAATGAGGAAAATTGAATCGAGTTGTTCCATATCCGAGTTATTTCCAAACATACAAAGATTGATACATTGTTTGACAGTGGATCTCAAGCAAACTTAATTTCTGCGGATTTGGTTAAGAAAATGAAACTAGAAACCCTGCCCCAACATAAACCAGATCCATTGGGTTGGATAACCAAGGATGCCAATTTGCAGGTCAACCGAAAATGTGTTTTCAGGTTTGACATCAACGCTAATTTCATTGATGGAGTCGCATTAGATGTTATGCCATTGGTCTTTGGGATTGTATTGGGAAGCCCATATTTGTATGACAGGAAGGCCAATTTCCATAGATTTGAGAAAAATATCATTTGTTCAAAAATGGAATGGAGTACATTGTGAGATCCCATCGCAGAAAGCTTAGTTTGACTTTGGCAAGAACAACTGAAATGAAAAGACTAGTCAATTCCGATAAGAGTCTTGTGCTCCTTATGATCAAGCAGAAGAATGACACAGAGAAGGAACCCTTTGCAAGCTGTGATGTGAAGCTAAAAGCTGAATTGGTTGATATGATCAATGAATATGGAGACATGTTTCAAGAACCAAAAGGATTTCCACCCAAAAGAGGAATTCAGCACGAAATTCAGCTACAATAGGATTGTCCGCTCCCAAACATCGGTATGTATCGAATGTCAATTCTGGAAAGCTTAGAAATTAAGAAACAAGTCCAAGAATTGTTAGATAAAGGAGTAATTCATCCCTCTACTTTGCCATGTGTTTCACCAATTGTATTGGTACGCAATAAAGATGGAACCTGGTGCAGGTGTGTAGATTATTGAGTTTTGAATAAGATTACAATAAGAATCGATACCCGCTACCCATAATAGATGATTTTCTAGATCAGTTGAAAAATGCAAAGTATTTCACTAAATTAGACTTGAGAAGTGGATATCATCAAGCTATAATAGCTGAGGAGGACATATGGAAGACTTCTTTTAAAAGAAAACAGGGATTGTTTGAGTGGCTGGTTATGCCTTTCGATCTTTGCAATGCTCTAGCTACATTCATGAGAGTTATGAATGATCTTTTAAGATCATTTCTTGATGATTTTGTAATTGTCTATTTAGATGATATTTTGATATTCAACAAATCACAAGAATATCGTATCAAGCATGTTTGGGAAGTTTTGGATATCATGAGAAAACAACAATTATTTCTAAAGATGTCTAAATGCGAATTCGAGAAAACTTCCTTAGTGTATTTGGGCCACATAATTGGAGGAGGTGAGCTGAAGATTGATCCCTCTAAAGTTTTGGTCATTGTGAATTGGCCAATACTCAAATCAGTCATATAAGTAAGGAGTTTTTTAGGTGAAGCATAGTATTGGAGGAAGTTCATTTCCAATTTCTCCTCCATAGCAGCTCCACTACATGCATTGACCAGCGTGAAGGTTGTCTTCTAGTGGGGAGGCAAACAACAAAAATCATTTGATGCTTTGAAACAAAAGATCAATTCAACCCCAATTTTGGCATTGCCAGATTTGAAATAACCATCTGAAATACAAACAGATGCAAGTGACTACGCCATGGGTGTATTTCTTTTACAGCATGCTAAGCCCATTTCATTTCATTCTAAAATTTTTAATGGTGTTGTTATTAATTATCCTACATATGATAGAGAGTTTTATGCATTAGTACAAAGTGTGAAGAAATGGAAGCATTATTTGATGGGAAAATAAACCATTATTCACACCGATCATCAGCTTATGCAATATCTACAATCTCAAGCCAAATTGCAACAGTCAAGTCACTTTCATTGGATGGGATTTTTACAACAATTCCACTTGGTAATTAGGTACAAGAAAGTCACTTATAATAGAGTTTCTGATATGCTTTCTAGACCGGTTGTAAATGTAGCCATTTTACTCAAGTTATGTTGAACAATACACATAGGACACTGACTTTCAAGGGGTGTATTTAAACTTGAGTCAAGGCCACCAAGATGAGGAATTAGACTACCATGTACATGATAATTTGTTGTATCATTTGGGAAAACTTTGTGTTTGAAGGGGAGAGAGAGTAAATGTCACAAGGCAAGCACATACTTCTCTTATTGTTGGACATTTTAGTGTAAGTAAAACAATGGCAAATCTTCAAAGGTATTTTTATTGGCATCGTATGCTTGAAATTTTGTCACATTTTATAAGAGGTTGTTCATTGTGTGCAGTCAGTAAGCCTAGTAATAGGAAACTAGGATTGTACACACCACTTCCAGTGCCTTCCAGACCATGGGAAAGTGTCTCTATGGATTTTGTAGGAGATCTTCCTTTATCAAGGAAAGGTCATGATTATTTGTATGTAGTTGTGGATAGGTTCAACAAGATGTGCATGTTAATACCTTGTAAAAAGAAAATTACAATTGAACAAACAACTCAAATTTTCTTTCAAAATGTATGGGTTCATTTTGGATTGCTTACTTCTATTGTAAGTGATCGTGATTCTTGATTTGTTGGGAATTTTGGTAAAGTTTATGGAACTTTATGGACACCAAATTGAAGAAAAGTACAACATTTCATCCACAAACAGATGGTCAAACTAAAGTGGTTAACAATACATTCATTCATTTTCTAAGAGGATATTGCAGCAAACATCCTAAGTTGTGGGATGAACAGTTGCATTATATTCAGCATGCTTACAACCGAGCAAAACACGCTTCTACTCTAACTTTTCCTTTAGAGGCATGTCTTGGTTATTTACCTAAATTTCCTTTGGTTTTCATCTTTGAGAAAGATGTAGTTGTAGATGGACATAGTGGCATAGAAAAAGAAAAGAAATTCATTGAGAAAAATCAGTTGATTCAACAAACAGTTCAAGAACAACTAGAAAAGAGTCAAGGCAAGTATAAGGCAAGGCATGATAAGCATCATGTGGATCATCAGTTTCAAGTAGGTGATGAAGTTTGGCTTTACATTAGCAAGGAAAGGCTTCAAGGTGAAGGTAAAAATTTGAAACCAATTCGTTATAGTCTATTTAAAATTCTGGAAAAGATTAATAATAATGCTTTCAAGCTTGATTTGCCTTCATATATGAAAATTTATTCCATTGCTAATGTTCAAAATTTTAAATTGTATGAATGTCTTTTGATTGAAGATCAAGGAGAGAATGTTAAAATTCCATCTATTGAATACTTTTCTCCATAATTCCTTGATGTGCTTCAACAAGACACTAGACTTGACAGAAGGACAAGGACAACTAAAAGGGGAAGTATTTATTATCTTCAGGTGGGTCTCAAAGGTACACATCCATCAAAGGCCAAATGGATTGAAGTGGGGAAGGTGAGGGAACAGTACCCTCACCTGTTCAATAACTGAAAGTGATCATTTTGGGGTCCAAAAGGCTTCTTGTGGGGAGGAGTGATCAGGTGCTTAGAATTATGCTAAAAAATCAAAGCATCATAATCTTGTCAAAATCAGCTTGAGATTGAAGATCTCATCATTCTGAATCCAACGATGTGAATGACACTCAAATCAGAGTTCGTATGTGTTGGATACCTATACCAATAGGTTTCATATTTCATGATTGGCAAATTTTAAATGCCAAATATGCTCTACTTTGCTGATACAAAGATCCCATATTTTTCAAGGAAAGACAAGGTGTGTACATGCCTTCATGCCTATTAAAGTTTTGATGGATGATCCCACAGTCTAATCTGGATCATGCCATGTTTCAATTTTGGTTGTAGAATAGAGAAAGAAATCTATCCAAACTGTTTAATCTTGGCAGATCAGTAGTTAGGCAGAGAAACTAAGGTTCCCAACTGCTTAATCTGGGGCCTTAGAAGAAATAAGGGTAGTACTAGATAGGACATCAAAGGAAAAAAGCCAATGGAAAAGAAAAGGCACATAAAGGGTCTGCAAGTCTAAATGCACCCTCCAAGAAGAAACAAAAAATGCTAGGCAAGTAGGGGGGTAGGTAGATGAGGTTGCAGAAATGGAGGGCCATCACCAATTGGCCTATTAAGTGCAAAAAACTTATGCCAGTCAGGGTGTGGGCATCAAAGAAAAAGAATGAAGGACAAGCACTGGAAGCATGACTAACTTCCCCAGTTTTCCCCCAGAAGTCATTTCTTACTAACATCCCCAAGGGCCTTGAGATCTGCTCAGGTCTCCAGTCCTACTCCTTTACATCACAAACCACTTGGCCAAACCATGGAGTTCAAGCATGAAAAGAAGCCACATTTCTTGTGTAAAAACATCCTTGTTGTATCATTTTCATCTACCCTCAATACCCTAAGCCAAGTTCCATTTTACTTGGTTCACCCCTTCACTCACCTCACAAACCATATTAATCACTAACCTATGTTACAGCTCCCCAAATTTCCCCCTTCCCCCAATGCTGGAGATAAATCCCTTCCTTGGGAAATATTAACCCCTCAAGGGTTAGTATTAGCCCTAAGCCCTCCTAAACAAATATGGATTCAAGAAAACTATGGTTGAAAGGGGCAAAATCACCTTCCCCGCCCTTAATAACCCTCTTTCCCCTTTCTCCGCCCTAAACCCTTCTTTATAAAGTTTGAAATAATAAACTTTGATAAAAAGCACAGTCAAATAAACCCCAAAAAACCCAAAAACCTATGGTTATAAACGCCCCCGCGCCCATTTATTAAACAGTTATTAAATTAAACGGGTGGGTCCCTGCTGTTTAATGTGCCGGCATATCCCGATCGCCGCCAGCTGTCAGATCTCCCGCCCCGCCATCCAACGGTGGGCGGTCGATCCGCCCACAAAGCTACCCGGCCTTTTGCGTCCGGGGGATGGGCCGTATTGCCGCCGTACCCCTGCCACGCATCAGGAGCGGGAGTTGTTCGCTACCCCCCCCTCCAAACCGCTTACCGCCTAAGGGCCTGCCGGGGAGACCGCTTACCGCCCTACCCCTCACGCTGACGTCACGCCTTCGTCAGCGTGATGTCACCCCACTTTTCCACTGCCGTGCCTCCTCGTAACCCCTGCCCTGTGCATTTCCCTGTCCTCCCTGCCACCGTGTCAATGCCACCTGGGTGCCCACGTCACCTGCCACGTCACCACTTCCGTACCGGGCCCCATGATGACGTCAGCATGATGTCATCACAAAAAGGCACCAATTCACCCGAAAAGCATAAAAAGGCGTGAAAACCGTTATTTCTTATCATTTTCTGCAAAACAACCTGGAGCTCTGCTGAAGGCGAAATTCAAATTCCAACGGTCGAAAAGCAAAAGTGATCCGCTAGAATTGCTGCCGCCCCCATTGTCGACTCAACCGCACACAATTCAACCAGTTCGACCACTGCAAATGCCCGTACGCCATTAAAACAGGTATTTTACCGCAGACATCCTTTTGTCCCCTATTCTTCATACAAATCCTATTTCCTGCTCAATACAACTTAATTTAAGAACCCACATTGCTGAAATTCACCTCAGAAAACTACCAGAGAAACCTCTGTAACCCCTGCACAAAAGAAATTTCAGGGAAACCCGTGACCCGCGGTAAAAACCTGCCTAGTTTTTCACAAAAAGCAGCTAAAGAGCCAAGCTACAGGTAGAAACAAATGAGTTGACAGTTCCCTCACCTCTGCTAAAGCACTCCTCTGCAAGTAACCAACTAACCAGCTCAAAAACACTCTGTTTCCTCAAACAGAGTGCCCCACAGATTAAATAAGCCTGCGACAGCCCCCTTGAACTACCAAAACTGCTCACTGCAAACAGAGAGCAGTAGACCATTCCTCAGAACTCACACCAAGCCTGGAACACAGTAAAACCACCAGCAAAAACCAAGACAATGGCAACTTCAACTGCTCTGGATGTTTTGCCCATAAATCCACCCAACAGGGAGCTAGAAGCTATACCTTTGGTGGACAATGATGCTCTCATCACAGATTTTGAGGCAGAGAGAAATCATTTACAAACATATTGTCAATTGAGAAACAGTCACCTGGACAACAGTGACCTCTATGGGGTCTGGCAGTCTAATCTGCCCACTTACTTTCTACCTTCTGTCAACACTTTCCCAGAAATCATCCATCTGTGTGCAGAGAACTATGACCAGAAGCTCAGGGCTGTGAAGTCTCCATCTGGGAGCATCCTCTTCTATATAACTCCAGACTCCATCAACCAGATGCTCAACTACAAGCAGACTCAGTTACTATACCCCTTCTCCATGGACTATTTGCTGGATGTGGGCTCCAGACTTTCTGATCCAGACATTGATGCCATAGCCAGGAAATTCATAAAGGCAGACTGCCAGCCCTCTGGGCCACCTCCTTTCTCATATGAAGATTTCAATGAAGTTGGCAAGCTATTGATAGACATGTTGACCTCTGTGCTGGGGTTCACCACAAAAAAACATGTTGATATAACTGTGCTAGTCATGCTCTCTACATACAGCCTTATGAAGCCCCCTGCTATGAAATACAATTATGCCAAGTACATTGCCATCAAGATACATGATCAGTTGACAAGGCTGGACAAGGAGGCAATATTCAAATATTCCTCATATATCTGCCACTTATTCTTGTACTACCAGACAGATGGCTTCCAATGCTCAATCAAGAAGCTAGACTCACAGGGTGAGAGACGGTCTGTGATTTTCTGGTCTTCAGTCTTCCACCAAGTCCAGAATTCCCCTTACTCATACTGTGAGTTCATTGATCAATTTGTATATCCAGTCATCTGCCTCTTAAAGAGGACTCCTCCTATGAGACTATCCAAGGATATGCAGAAGATTTTGCAGCTATCCAGAAGCTACAAAATTGGTGATTGGTACTTGTACCAAAACCACTCTGTCATCAGAATTTATGGCTGTGAGCTCTGTCCCTACAGGCTCCCAAAGTATGTCCCCATGAGGCTATTTGCTCTGGAGTATTATAGGCAGCTTATAAACTTCGACCTAACACACTTTCACAGTGCCAAGAAGAAGGCCAATCTGAAATTCAGAGATCACTTAGGCCCATTTACAATGAACAAAAAAGATGGTTGGCAAGAAGCTGACCAAATACTAGGGTAGCAACTCAAACTTAAGAGAAGTTTCTGGTGGGTCCCTTATGACCCTGAAGGTTTCATCAGTGCAAGGAGGGTTAAATATAGGCTACTAGCCTATAAACATGCCCCACTCCCTCAAGTACAACATTTTGCTAATCAAGATGAATGGGTGCCTGGATCAATAGTAGAGGAATTGACTCAGGAAGAAATAATGGAGCAAAATGTAAAGGACTTAGAAAAGACTCTTGACTTGGACTCTTGTCAACAGGTCTCCAAGCAAACAGTCCAACCAGGAGAAGGCACCTCTACTGCCCCAACAACACAGGACATCCAGCAGGCTCCAGCTACAACATCCACCACAAAAGGAAAGGAGAAAATGGATGAACATCAGCAGACAGAAACAGGGCAGCCTAGTGCCTCAAAAGACCAGCTAACAGGACAGGCCCCTCCCCTGCAAACTGAACAAACGCAAAACCCAGTGTTGCAGACCCCTCTAAATGATGAGAGAGGGAAGAAGAGGGACAGAGAAGAAACCACACCTCCCACAGGGCCATCACAGCAGCCAGAGGCCAAGAGGCCGAGAATAGACCCTGAGGCTGAAGGAGACATAAGTGAAGAGCTGGCAGAAAGCCAAAGCAGGGAAAAACAGACAAGCCAACATACTGCCACTAGCTCATTTCAGCTAGAACAGGCTCAGCAGCACACCGTGGAGGTATCTTCCTCCAGACAGCAGGGCAAGAAGCCAGCCACAGTCAAAGAGGGTTTCAAGGAGATCAAGGCACAAAATGAGCTGCTAAGAGTGCAGCTATATGAGCAGTTCCTCAACACAACCCCAGCCAAGAAGCAAAGATTAATGGCTGCCTTTGATCTCAAAGAAGAAAAGATGATATTCACTCATCTAAGGCCCAAGATCCCAGACCCAAAGACCACAGCAGATTACTACAAGACTAATCTAGAGGTCTTTGCCAAAGACATACACCCCATGGATCAAATTGAGCTACATAAGCAAACTGGGGAGATGGTGTATGCAACACTTGCTGACAGGGCAATGCTGGCCCATCAGCTAAAGGAATCACTGAAAAACACAAACAGACAGCTCGATTTGGAGAGGTTTTCCTCCTCCGCCAAAGATAACAGAATAAAAACTCTGGAGGATATAATAATTGATTTGGGGCATGACCTAAAAGATCCAAAGGGTGTCAGAGCCCTTATAAAGAAAAAGGAGGATGATATAGTTGCATTGAGGAGGCAGGCAAAATTGCCTCCTACTATCCATCCTGACACAGTAGAGCTTGTCCAAGAAAAACAGGTGGATAACGCTATGGAGTTGCTCCTGGTCATGAACCAGAGGATATTACAGATGGAGGCAGAATTGGAAAAAGCTATGCAGGACAAGCAAAGGGAATCTGCCTCCCAACCACCACAGACCTCAACAAACCTCCAATCTTCCCCTCCAGCACAAATAACTACAGCTCCTCCTACTGCTCCAGCACCTACCATAGCCACATCAGCAACTGGAGCAACTGTATAAGCCACAGCAGCAGCAAAATCCAGCCTGAGCATGGAAGAATTAATGAAGGCTGTCAAAGAGTTGGAGAGCCAAGTCATAGAAATAAATGCTGCCAAGGAAAAACTGGCCAAGCTGGAGGCCAGTTATGACAAGTCAAAAATGATTGTGGCAGAAAAACAAAGGGAAATAAAGGCCTTGGAGGCCAAAGTAAAAACGCTAGAAAAGGAGTTAATGCTAGGCAACACCCTAGCAGAAATAAAAAGGATTATTTGGGCCAAGATTTGCCAATCCATGCAGGACCAATGGAGGTCCATTCAAGCCATTTTTGAACAAGTGGAGCTAATAGAAATAGCTCACATAGAGATTCAGAGAGCCAGGACAGCCCTGGGAATAATGCCTGAGCAGGCCACCAAAATGATTCACTTCCTTAATAACCGCACTAGGGAAGAACTGGCTGCTTTACAAATAACCAGCAGGACAGAGACAATCCTCACTGCCAAAAAGGTACTAACGTTGAGGAATTTCACCCAGACACTAGAGAGGAAGTTCCAGGAAATGAAAGCAGAAATAGATGAATTCAGAGCCAAAATGGCTATTTTGCAGGATAAAGGACTTCCAAGCCTAGTAACTGGTACAGGACAGCTGCTACCATATAAGCAGTATATGACAAGGGTCAACAGCTATGTAGAAAACCAGATCACAACCTCCAACAGCTCCACAGAAGAAACAGGGCCTCCATCTAGGCAGACCCTCTATGACAAGCTAGAGAATCTATTCTTCATATAGCATGAGATTAATCATCTATTTGAGGTGCCTCCTAATTTTTATAGACACACAGAGGCAGATGAGACAGTGGTGAAGATGAGGAGACATCAGCTACCCCCGGCTGATTGGTGGCAAGCAATGTTGGAAATTTTGCCTAGATAATCCACTTTGCTTGTTTGCCTTTTTGATACAGGTCAGCAGAACAGGTCAGTAGAACAGGTCAGCACACAGGTACAGCAAGCAGCATACAGGTGACTCGGCAATCCACTCAAATATCAGGCCAGAATGAACGCAGCATTTAAAGCACTGCTACCGCCTATTTTTACAGCCAAAAAGTCAAATCTGTCTGATAAAGGAATGTCGGCTATCTCAGCATTTAAAGTTACATTTATGTATCATTTACTTTTTGTAAGAGAGTTGGTGGTGCAATTTATTGCACCATAACTCTCCACTAAGATATTTCATACCCTATTTTTGTATATATATCCCCTCAGATAACGCATTGAGGGTCGGTTGTAATAGAATTCTTCCTGAAGAGCTCTGGTGTATACTGAAGACTTTTTGATAATAAAATTGCTGGTGGAGATTGCTGGTGTCAATGCTATTTGAGATGGATATGTAAAGCTCTGTGTTGTTGCAGAATTCCTGTGTCATTTGCTGAATCAATAAGTTTTCTCTTAACTGTGTATGTGTTTCCTGTTATTCCATAATTTCATGTGTTTCTTAATCTTGGTAAATAGAGAAAAAGAATAGCTTAGGATTTGGTCCGAACACCCTATGCTCAATCTCTATTTCTAAATATGTTTTCTGCTGGATTATCCATAGATATGAATTCTTAATTCCTCATATTTAAACTTATCCTAAACATGGTGAATATTGTTTAAGAATTCTTAACTGCTCTTAAGCATTACTTTCATGTTTTCTTCATTAGCATAGTGGAAGATTCTTAATTGCCTTTCACTTACTAATTTTCCACTTTTCACCAACAAATCTGATAAATTGTTTTAACACATGCCTAACTTGCTCTGCAGCAACACTTTGTCTCCACACATCCATTTCCTAGAGCACTAATATCTCAGACTCCATTGCCCAATGGAACAGATTGTCCTGTAAGTCTATATTTCAGTTCTAAAGGAAATCATCAACCCACCAAAATCAAACAAACAGTGCATCCTAATCATAACTAGTCTAAACACTCATCAAACAAAGCTAAAACTATAAGAGAGAGCCCTCTCTGGTTACAGGTAGACTAGGACCTGTAGCTACAAGATTGGTTAGTGGTTACCTCGGCAGCCATTCCCTTGGAAATCAAAGGGAACAACCCGAGTGATAACACCACCAAAGCAACTAATTATGGTTCCTTGTGCCAAATCTGGGCAAGTTTTGATAAATTTTTTCCATTTTCAAATTTTGAATTTTTGAACACAGAAAATTGCCCTAGGTGCGCAGTGCCACTGGCGCTGCACTTTTCACGGGAGGAATTTTTGAAGAAATGGATTATATATCTGGACTCAACATGATGAGAGCATCAAACCCAGAAAATCTCAGCAATTTTGGAGCAAAACTAGGTCACCAAAAGGTTAAAAAACTACCAAAAAATGACCTCTCTGCCTATTTCTGGACACGAGATTTCACTTTTGAGGGGGAAAATAACCTCCAAATGAAAAAATTAAAGATGTTCCAAAAACTAGACAGGAATACCTTTCAAATGAGATAGCTTGGGATCATTTTGGCTAAGGGGAAGGCCTCCAAAACTAGGTCTAAAGTGGCACTAAGCACCTCGCTAGTGGCATTGCGCATAGAGGCAGTTTGCTAAAAAATCCAATTTCCACCTACTTTCACTGCAAGTTGACTTTTTCTCTCTTCATGGATGAATTTATGATTGTAATTAATGCCATGGTATGTAAATGTAATTTTTAAATGATCTTAGAGGGTAGATTCATCAGTTTGAGGTGGTTTGGGGGTTAATGAATGAGTTTCCATGCTTATAGGGGCAAGTTGTTCCACTGCCTATATTCTTGTTCCTTGTTTGGAAATGGTTGTAACAGTTCTTTATCTCTTGGATTTGACCTGTGATGGCTAGCATAGGTGTTTTGATGTCTATATTATGTATTTTTTCAGTCATTAGCAAACGTTGGACTCTCTTGGATGCTCTGACCTACATTGTACATTCTTATCAGCAGTTTGGCAAGGAAATAAACCAGGATTTTCAACTATTTTTATGGGATACTTGTGGTAAAGTGTTTTTGCATAGTTTCTTCTTATGTTATTGGTTTTTCTCATGTGTTATGTGTGCCACAATCTAATTCATTTCTTCTAGCTGAATGATATCAAGATAGATAGGTAGAATACATTGTTTACAACGCTTTGCCTTGGGAACACATTCAGTTTTTTTATGTTTTCTACTGTTTGAGAAGGATACATGATCTTTGCATGCCCTCCTCAACTCCTCACCAGTCTTAGACCTTTCATCTCACTCAATTCCAAGTGCCAAAACACCTACCTTCCTCGCCCCATAGAACACCCTGCATCTTGACTTGATTTCCCGGACCCAAAGCTGCCTACTCCATTTGATCTAGCAACAAAACCAACAAAATCAATAAAAAAAACCCTAGAGCTACTATACCTAGCCTAAAATCCATATTTGATCCAATCATATTGATTGAGATTCATAAGGAGAGAGCCCTCTCCTGACCTGGTAGGGCTAGCTGCCAAGTTAAGCGTGGTTTATGGTTACCCTAGAATTGCTTCAATTCAACCTGAGGTCAATCTAGGCTCTAACATAGTGGCGACCATACTGGGGACATAGCTTTATGTTCCTTAGTAAAATGTATCGAGTTTAGATATGATTGTTTATGGTGGACAATGATCAGACACTGGAAGGCTAAAATCATTCACCTGGCGACTCTAAATCAATTTCAAGATCAGATCCAAGGACTCCACTGGAGGAGGAACCTGACCAGCAGAAACATGAAAGGACAATATGGAAAGATCAGGTATTCAAGTTGGAATTTCATCCAAGACATTATGTTCTTTGTTATAAATTATTTCTTCTCTTTTCCTGAGAATGTCAAGAAGGCTTTACAAAGTACATTGTATTCGAGAAAAGATCTTAGACCTGCATTTGATTCTTTCCCTTTGAAGATTGTGAATACAAAATGTTCGCATGAATATGATCTTGATCAAGACCCTTCTTCTGAATCTTATGATGATCGTCTTCAAACTGATGAGCCTCAAGAGACCAAAATTGATTCTACACCTTCTATTATACCTTGTAAAATTCTAGATTGATACAAACCTTTGATTTTACCTCCTATATCCCATGCTTTCCCTAAAAATCATTACCTATATCTACCAAGATTTGATGGTGAATGTGACAACATAACTGCTGAGAGACATGTACTAAATTTTGAGTCTTTTCTTGACCTTTATGAGGTTGATGAAGAAGATGTCAGTGTTAGGCTTTTTGCTCTTTCTTTGCAAGGCAAAGTCAAGAGTTGGTTCAAAACCCTGCTGGATGCGAGCATCTCAGATTTCCAGCAGTTTGTAAAAGTTTTCCTCGACAAGTGGGTGGTCAAACAAAACCCTTTCTTTCTTCTAGAAGAATATAACCAGCTGAAAAGACTGCCAAGGGTGACAGTGCAACAGTTTTCTACTAGGTTTAACCAAGTCTATTTTTTGATGCCTGCTAATCTAAGGCCTCCTCCTAGATCTTCTCTCTTACACTACCCGGATGCCTTTGATCTGGAAATGGAGTTTCAACTGAGGGAAAGGAACCTTGCAACACTTGAAGAGATGCAAAATAGTGCAGTAGATGTAGAGGCTAATCTGCTGATCAGAAGGGAAAATTTGAAGGAAGAAGAGAGGAATAACATAGATCCAGAAGAATCAACATCTTTAGAGGTAAAGCTTGACATTTTCGTAAGTTTCGTGGAAGAGATGATGCAAAAGATCACCACAAGGAATGAGTATGATGTTCAACACCATGGCTTGTTGATTAAAGAAGAACAAGTGGCTGATCCAAAATATTTTCTTTCTTATCCTAGTTGTCATAGATCTGATAATGATTGTTTATTACATCATCTTGGAGAAGAGAGATCTATTGATCTGACATGTATGCTTGATGATGTGTTTTATACTGATGATTTGCCTCAGTTTGATCAATATGATGATGATTATGTTCTCCAAATAGAAGCTAATCTTGCTAACAAATCAGTAGCTGGTTTGTGGAAGGAGGAAGTTCACTTTTAGCTTGAATACAATGATCAAACAATGCATATCAGCTATGGAAGTGAGGAGGAAAGTGCAGAAAATTTTGAAGTAAGTGAAGGATATTTTCCTTTTTGTTTTACTTCATTTCAGTTCATCAGAGATAACTTTCATGCAATCAAAAATCAATTGTCGACAAGTTTGGATCTGGACCATCTTGTTATAGACATTTTTGGGCACTGCACACCAATGATAAATGTCCATAAACTAAGGGCTCCTAAGTCCCTAAAAGTGTTGCTTCACTGCCTAAAGGAACAAGGTCAGCGGATTACATCATCTCCCAGAAGTTCTCCACTAAAAACTGCTCA